>KZ538355.1:66045-79281 GCA_000934665.2 Catajapyx aquilonaris
TTTTATGTAGGGAAATGGTGACGTCACTGTTTCCCTAGAAAATGTTGACGTCACGCGAAGTGAAATGAACGCAAAAAGGGTGTTATAGAACGCGCCCCGTCATTGTTGTAAAACGCTTCGCTCGTGTTAGCAACCGTCCCATTCCGTGAGGAAGATAGTGGCCGGGGCGCGTATTTATTCCAGGCCGCTTCAGTCGCTGCTGTGCTGACAGTGGTGCCAACTGGTAGGAATTATCTGTCACCCGAATTCGGCACATGAAGGCCCCCTTTCTCCACCTCGATGGCCTACAGCTTCCTTGCGAATGCTTTCCGTTGCGTCCGCGGTTAATTCAAAGCCAAATTCCTCATATCTCGCAGTCAACCAGGCATTTCGGTGTACCCTTTCGATTGGCCTCCGCGTTTTTCCCGCCAATTTTGAAGGCACTTTTAAATGTGCCGTAATTTATCCAGTAATGTCATTTTGATGCAACAGAGTGATGGAATGTATGTTTACGGGCATGGGCTAGCTAGTTATGAACAAAAATCCCAAATCCCAGACCAAGGCTAGTTCCCCATTGGCCGGGTCCCGGGCAGACCCCCCCCGGTCTCCGTATCTCTGCGAGGCCCGGCCGCCCCACTCTTCCCCCAATCTCCGATGCGAACAAAGCAAGTCTTTTTACGAAAAAATTTGTCGGAGCAGGGTGGCATCCGTTTACAAAAAATTCACCCGTGAGGTCAAAGCCGAAGGTTAGGAGTATCAGAATACGCCCTAGCTGACGTATCATGAAAAAAGGCAAGGTGGGATTAGAGTGCATCCAGATGTCAGCGGCGGGTGGAGTGGGCTCCGGAGAGGGTGTGCTATTGTTCTCCGGCGGCTTATTACTGACCAGCAGATGGGCAAGGTCGCACGCGCAAAATATTCGACTTTGGGCTATCTCGAAAACGGCTAGGAATTTTGCGATTATGAGGATTTTCGGAATTGGTAATTCTGGGGCAAGGAATCCAGCGCAGCGGTGTAACTCCAAGATCTCTGCGCCGGGAAGTGCGGAATCTTTTCCATCCTATATCCTCCTATAACCGACCTATATCCTCGTCAGGGAGCTTTATATATATTGGATTTCACTACTATTTAAGAACTGCAGAGAAATTGTGGTTGCACAGAAGTATCTTACTAAGCAACTAATATGCTGCACAGTATTCAAGGTGTTCCAGCTAGAATTCGGCGACTGTGCCGATCTGCATACCAAACAAAGCATATAACCGCTTTAAGATTATAGACAAAGCCTTTTGTAGTGCATTTTATTTCACAGAAATATTGGTGCTCATGAAACTGCGCTGTGACCTTCATGTTGACGTCATGTGGATGCCATAGTCTCACTAAGAGTGCATGGTCCATTAATAACATAAAAGATTGTCACTTATTGTCCTAGTTATTTAGATGAGTGTATAAAGCCCCGTTTACATGTGAGCGACGAGCGAAGTCATCGCCGAGTGACGTAACCAATATTGTTTGAGTTGAAAATAACAATCGACTTTCGCCTCCAACAATACTGGTTACTCGGGTTACTCAGCGTTGTTATCGTCGGCGATGACATCGAGCGATCAAATCGCTCCCATGTAAACGCACCTTAAGTGTCGAAGTAGCCTACTGTATGAAAAGCATTTGCGTTTTATTGATGGGTCTGATTTACCTGTAACAAATTGAATTTGGTAAGAGGCAGCGGTGATGCGTAGTTATATGTGGCGTATTTGCATATATTCCAGTATCGGTTAATAACAGATTACAACTCTCCATCACAATTATGCAATACTTGTCAGCTTTTTATACTATTATGCCAGAATGTTTTGTGTCACGCAATAATCCCGCTAAATACAACAATAACTGCTCTCAGAGAAGTAGATTTTCATGTGGTAATATGTATGTTAATATTTCATCAGAGCTCGTATGCAAAACTTTCAAACATTAAAACAATAGATCTGTAATTGACTAATTAAGCCCCATTTTTTTCAGATCAAGCCACACAGGTCCACTGATACTACTCGCAGTATTCTGGGGGTAAACAATCCCTAACTTTTTACCAATGCCATATGCTCAACTAAGTTAATCGGCAATCACTTCTTGTCTATGAATAAGAATTTATTTTACAGCCACACATCTCCGTAGTAAAATATTTTTGTAGCATATTTCGAGACTTTCACATATGATGTTCACAACCCCTATTTTGGGACATGGTGTTGACTTTGACAGCAGAGAGAACCAGCTATACTATAGTGCTCAACCCGGCTCGTGTCTCATTTTATGCTTCACAAAGCCTAACAAAATCATCATGTTTCCTCTTTTTTCCCTCCATATGAGGTACAAACAGAAGCCTATAGTCTCTCGTTTACGCCTGACACACGAAAATGGCCAGGTGAAAAAAGAAGTATGGAAGCATTTCCGGTTTCCAGTCGCCCATGCTCCGCTTCTGCAATTTGTCGAAGGCGGGGTCCTCTAGTGTGACACTTTTTTTCCAGGACAGCCCGCAAGGAAGGCTTTTATGCCGATTGATTTCCGAACGAGAAGGGGTGGGAAGAGGTGGTAGAGCGAGAATAAAAATTTATCCACACAATTGACATCTTTTAAGTTGCCCAACCCATGCAGATTAATTATGTCGCCATATTGTGTTACGTAACTAGGAGAGAAGCCAAGCATGACGGTGCGCGACATTTGGGGAAGGGTATTGACTATACGTTACGTAACGTAACGAACTTCCTACCAAAAGGCAGAGTATCATGTACATTATTTTCATTGTATGAGTACCAGACAATTTTTTGAAACTGTTCGATTCAAGGAAAATTACCAAAAACATTATGGAATGAACAAAGCCATTAAATTGGTTTAATTCGTGTCATGTACTAGTCACTATCCTTTTAGTAAAATTGGAACGCACATCTTGCTCTTCAAGTACGCCGCTTTGATGTCATGACAGAAGGTCATCTCAGAGCGTATGCACGGAAGATGGTTAGTGACTCTCATCCCTGCCGTTAACACGCTATTCGGTCATCAGTCAGACGATCCTTACATGTCTTTATCGTACATGCATAATGTACTATCACGGTCTTATACTTGGGACTCGGGCTCCACATAGATTTGCTGCTTTTAACGAGTTGGAAAGAGCCATTCAAACAATTTGGCTTTGTAACGTCAAGACATGCTACATTAATCGTACGAGTTGGTAACCTAATTATGCCCTCATTTTGGTTGCAATTGGATGGCGCCTGCTATTTCTCAACAAAAAGAGGCATTTATTGAAGCCGTTTGTAATCCATAAATTAATGTTGGTTGGGCTTACAGTCGTTGGAGAGCACGATTACTTTGTGCAATGCAACGGTGGCATTTTGGAGTTTACATCAACACGAGCGACGCGCAGGTGGAAATTTGATGGAAACAACGGAGTTTTGCGACACCAAATGGGCACTGAAATAAGGTGCGGCATCTGCTGCTTGTTCCCATGCAATTTGTTGGTTGTTTTTTTGTCAAATCGATATCGCTTTCTTTGATGAGTGGGGCAGAGGTAGGTATAAACTTTTTCCAGGCAGAATATCCCAAATTATCATGCTCATTTAAAGTTTTGAAAGTAGATAATCAGTGACCTCGTGGCCTAACAAGCAGAGGAGTAATTTAATGAACCAATAAAACAAGCGCCAAAGTCCAACTAATGAAAGTGCTATGAGGAATGAATTTGGAATTAAAATGCATATGTTCATGGAATTTGCATCATATTTACAGTACTACAAGTGGATGAGATGTTTTTTTTTTAAATACTTATATCGAGTGTAAGGTATACATATACAGGCCCTATCTAACTTTCGTCTAAAATTATTTTATTCATTACCCACACCATTTTTATACCTGTTAGTTATGTTGGGTCACTTACAATTCGTAAGAAATAATCTTATTTACATTGAGTTAACACATCTGAATTGTGACACTTCCCATCCATTACTCACTTGTCAGTTTACTCCTTCAACATCTATAAAACGCCTTATAGCCAGAATCTGCTCTGTTCATTGCAATGCACTCGGAAAAGTATCCGAAGAGAAATGTCTCAAGGGATCCTCTTTTATACTCGAGTTCGAATATCCCTCTCCTTGACGTAATACTCCAAGATCTAGAGTTGGTCCTCAAACACACAATATTGAAGTATTTCTACAGTACCGTATACATTCAAATAATATTTACCCTGATCTCGCCCAACTACTCGTATTTAATTTTATAGACTGGTGTCGACTTTCACCACTTATACTAGCCTATAAGTTCTTGTCGGCTGCTCTTGCGTAAAAAAAAACACAACATGATGGGTTACCCTACATGACTCGAGCGTGATAGTTACTACGGGTCGGTGCCGTGTCAGCAAGTATGTCTTTTCCGCCGCAATGAATTCGTCTCCGCGTGACTAGCCGTTGCTTATATAGTAGGCCTACCTGCAGAGGGGTGTAAAAGTGAAATATGGATCGTAATTCTGGAGCAAGGCTACGGTGTCCCTGGCATACCGACCTCCGAAGAAAAGGAGAAGAGATGGCGAAAAAAAGCGCCTTTCGACTGTGGAATCCGGTTACGGAACAATGCCGCCATTTTCCGGAACCTCCTTCAAGCCTACATGCATTCCACAGTGCAAATGTGTCGCGCCCAAACATTTAGGTCACACGTTGTCATTTTGTGTGCACTTCTGGCACGTCTCTCCGCGTGACCAGTTGATAAATCTGGCCAATCTGTTAGTGTCACATGCGGGCACACAATAAAAGGATTACACAGCTTTGTGCCCGTATACTGTACGGGGTATATGAGCTGTCCTTTAAAGCATAACCGCGCAGTCCTGTACGTATGATGCGCACCCCTCCCCCTCCCCAAAAAATGACCCATTTTAGTGTACCATTCCTTGGGTTCCCCATGACTTTCTCTGATCTCTCTTTTCCGCTGTGATCTCGACGTCCTTTCCTAATCCTCCTTGTGGCCACAGAGGGAGCCAAAAAGGCCCTGTAATCCCTCCCCCCCACCTTCCCCCACCTCCCCTCCAAATGCCCAAGGGGGGAACTCTTTTCTCGGCCACTTTCCCTATTTCGTCCTGGAAGACTCTCACTCTCCTTCGCACGCCTACCCCCCCTGGCCCTCTTCTCTTTTTTTGGTATGAAAAAAAAATCTCATGGTATAGGGTTACCCTCTCTTATCCAGCACTTATCGATTTCTTCGACAGAGTGACCCTCAAAGGAGGATTCATAATTGATAACCGTGTAGCCTGCAAGGTAGTCTCGCCTATCAATTTTGACCACACTGTCCTATATTGAAATCGGGTCAGATATTGAGCAGAAGATGGCAGCGCAAGTCATATCCGCTGACGAGGCGAAAATGAACTGCGATTGCAACATTTCTTGGTAATTATCGAATAGGATATCGCTCATATACGGGTCCGGACGAAATGGGCACACTTCATCGTTGAGATATTCTGAGGGATATCCGACTGAGTCGGGTGGAAGAATATCTTACGTGGAAAGAGTTTTGATGGGTTCCCTCTGTGTGAACGTGGGTTTTCTCGAGATAAACCCGTTTCCTTCACGAGAAAAAGCCATCACTAGCACAGTCAATGAATAAAGTTGGTCGTTAGAAATAAGCCAGAATTTCTGTCTCACCTGTACCACTCAAGCTACTGAGTATTTAGGTAATCTTGTATTTCTCTGAATGAGGTCAAACAATAATGAAGTGTATTACTGACATAACATGCAGATATGATATTTAAAACGCCTGTGCTCATTCACCTGGCAAGCGGTGTCCAATTTCGACACAAATAGGCCAACATTTCCAACCAACCCCTATTCACATAGTAGGCGCAGCCCACAAATTATGCTGCTCACATGGACTTGATCTCCATGAAGCACAAACTCACCTGGTCATTCACATACACTCTCTGAGCTGCAGTTGCGGAGGAAATTAATATTTCACCCCGTCCAGATAATCACACAACAACTGACAGTGTTATTTCAGAAAAATTGCAAAATTGTTCCTGGTATCTCTCAGATGTTCCATTGAATTGACATTACATATCTGACACCCCCTAGCGAACTACTCTACATACTGCGTTTTAAATGGCGAAAACATGAAAAACCATTCATATTGTACGTGAAGATACACTAGCATGTTTATAATATATGGTGTTGTGTGACAGGTTATCTTTCTTGCGACTGGAGAGAATTTTCGCCTTCGAACACTGATGGGCATCACTGTGCAAAATTCTTATTTAACGTGGTGCAAGTGTGGCACGACTACAACATGGTTTCAGACTGCTAATGTCGAGCAGGGTGCATTTCAGCATTAAAACAACCCTACCTTAAAATACAGTGCTCAGTGAAAACATGGCCGTAAACGGAGAAGGGGCGCTATAAATTCCAATCGGAGGCGGCCGTCCCTTGAAAATTGTACCCCTGGTGGGTGCTAAGGTATTCCCTACAGTGCAATTATTAATCCAGGTCAAAGTCAACCGTTGAATAAGTCGCTTGACCTCTCTGCTAGTGGTGCAGTGCCAGTGAAACTGGACTATACCACTCTGCAGCAGAATATGTATACTGAATAGTGAATGTATGCTGTAGGCCTCTATTGTTTCCATTATATTACTGGAATTGTGATGTGATGGGTTCACCTTTCACGCTGCTAAGTCTGCATTGAAAGTTATATGCTTTATATAACATGGAACATTGATGGTGTGTACTGCAAAAAAAATCACTTTGAAAGCTTTTGAGAGAGTCTCATATAAACCAAACTGGGATTAAATATTTCTGAAGAATATAAAGTACATCAATCTATCAAGCTGATTATCCTCCTTGCTGAACTGAAGAATAAACCCAAAATCTCCTTGAGGATATATTTCTGCTTGACACTCCTCAATCTGACATAGAATCTCAACCCACATATTCCTAGCACGTATATCAATGAGTGAAAAACCGCCGCCATGTGTGTCAAGTCCCTAATCCATTCTCTCCGGCACAAATGCATGACAGCTCGCCTTCAACTCTGACACTTGTGTCAACTATAACCCTCTCCTCCGCAAAATGTGCCACCTCTTTCATACCCCCCCACACTCTGTCCAACGCATTTCGCATACAACGCGAGTGACTCGTTATCTCGCAACGCTTGCCACAGTTGCCAGCCCAGAAGGAAATTAAATAACGAAGCGTGTTTTTCCCCCTCCAGGTTCCTCAGACACCATTACCAGGTCAGAAAGAGTGTATACTTACCCCACAGAAACAGTGTTCGCCAGCCGGCCACATAGCCTCCATCTGCACAGCTTCAATACATCTGGAGGAAGAGACGGAAAAAAAGACGCTAGAGTTTTAATTAAGTAGTAGACGTCTTCTTGCAGCACGTCGCAATCCGAAACCAATTACGTTAAAAGCAAACCGAAATGCTTTTCGCCCATTCCAACCGGTCCCCTCCACCACCCCTATATACTTTCCAAATGGCAATACCGACGTGCTCGGGATATTCAAACTTGCTGAAATGTTTAAGATGGCAATACCAATGCAGGGTTTGCTTTAAACAATCAGAGGATGAAACTGCAAAACGCTGAGATGGGATTGTCTTGTATTTCTGCTAATTGAGATGAATGAAGCGCCCACTAAGGTTTTGTCTCTCGACACAAGCCACTTTCAGGTAAATTGGGGATTAAAAGGGAGGCAAGTTTCTGCTTTGTGTTAACGTGTGCCCCAACGATATACGCTTTCATGGCAATAAAGGTTCTATATTCTACTTATCGATATTAAGACTATTATAAAGAGGATTAGTGAGAAAAGTATAGCAGTACAAGGGTTTATTTCTATAAGGTCACATGTTAGAAGAGATTCATCAAGCATATGGGTTGACACAGTGAGACATATTGAATATGAAAATTTTACATTATATCGGACGTTCTGTCCCTAGTTGTCCATAAAGCATGTCACACTGATTTTCAATAATTAAAAAATCCACTTCTACCCCCATGTCACGCAGTCCCTCTGGGCAGACCCTTCTCCGATAGGTACGGTAGCATGACATACTCTTTACAGACGCCCCCGACTACAGAACAATGTAATACAGTATGCTATATAAATAGCGTAATTACCACTACAGGAAAGACATTACATTACTTACAACATCAGTGAAACCCACGTATATAATAATTATCATCTAATCACAATGTTGACGTACATGTGAATACTGGTGTCTGTTTTTCTGGAGAGAATAAACTTCATTCGAATGAATAATAAAGAATTTGTTTATATGTTGCGTCGTGTTAATCATGTTTTCACAACGTCCTTCTATAGGACAAACATCAGTGTGTCCATTTTCTTTTTCAGGCTGTTGAATCCAGCCTTATTAGAAATTCAGGATACAAGTCGTAAAGAGACGTTAAAAAATCGCATAAAATTGCAGGCATGCACAAAGTTAGTTTGACCTACCCCTCCAAAGCTGCAATTAAGTGTGGGTCTGGGCAATTAATCCGATATAACATCATAAAAAGTAAGGCTAGCAGCTAGATATAGCTAATGTGGAGGAGAGGATCGCCTTAATATTAGGTTTATGGATTTTCATTTAACAGTTAATTTGTTAGCTGAACTGAAATGCGAGGCTTTTTACAGAGCTTTTAAACCAACTCAATGAAACATATTGTGAGCATTGAGAAGAAATAACTAGTTAACTCGCAGGTCAAAAATGTTTAATACAATGGAAATAATGCGATTACATCCTCGCCATTTTTGTGGTGAATTATTACAGAATCCATTGTTGGTAATTTGATATTTTCCATATTTATGCGTTTTGCTAATTTGTAATCACGCGTTTTTTTATTGGAAATTAACTGAATCTTGCATAACAGGATTCAGTTAATCCCCCACAACTGTCCGGAAAAATCAAATGCATTAGTGGCTGATATATCCAGATCAATATTAAAATATTGATGCCCCCAAAAAGCATCAAATGTCAAGTCACATCGTTTTGTTTCCATCCACACATTTCATAGGTTATTTTTAAAAGCGCATCCACCATTCGTCTTAAGAATGTTCTCTCCCTGAGGTTTCTTCATCGCTTATCGGGAGTCGAGACAGATTACTTCGATCCCCCCCCCCCGCACCCCCTCTCCCTCCTNCCCTCTCCCTCCTTCATTTCTCCCAGAACCGATCCGATGAAAACGAGCCCGGAAGATCCGGAGGAATGTCGCATAACATTTGGTTCGACAGATTTACTTCCTTCTGCCAAAGGACTTTGCGGAAAAGATTACTAATCGAATTGTTGAAAAGAAGCATTTTGTCAGAAAACCTTCTGCCACAGTTTGATATAAGACGTCGAGGACTCGTGTGGCGTTGTCACTTGCAGACTTTGGAGTAAGCCATATATACGGCGCATATTTTAATCTAAATGCATGGAAATTTTTATGCTAGGCTTGAGAAGATGTTTTTTTTTGTGTTTGAAGACAATCAAGTGGGAAAGCGAAGTAGAAAAATTGGTGAAAGAATATAGGGAACTCCAATTTACATGGGGCTGTTGGGTAACTATGAGATATGATGTGCTACGTTATGGAGAAAATAGGAAGGCTCAACATTACGTACAGTCCGTTAAACGAAAGAATGATATGACGTCAGGTTCAGCCCCGCCTCCACCCGGCTCTCCCCTCCAATCATGTCCTCGAATCGCTCTGCAAGCATACTATTGCGCATGCTCAGAAAACACGGCTGGTGTGACGTCAGATCATTCTCTCGCTTAAAGGACTTGACTGAATATATGCACAGCATTGTCTTTTTGTTGCTTAGCATACTGTCGCATTTTCTGATCTTTTTCCTGTGTCGTTACGTCCTTTTTACGCGCGTTGCTCGCGGCAAGAACGAAATACAGATATGGGGAAGATATCGGTTTTTACAACGAGCATTATAAGTTCAGTACGTGATTTATGAACCCTCTACTGCAAGAAATAAGGGAGATTATTTGACCGGAATAAACATTCTTCTATTCTTTACCATGTTAAAAGTAGACTACTATGTTACTTCGTCATATAGTCGTGTCATACAATGAAAATGGTGGACAGCACCAATATCCTTCTCCCTACTTTAATGCAGCTTTGAACCTATAAAGCCACGGGTAGCTGTAAATTAGATTCTCATGAGGCTAACCTGTCCTCACCTTTGAATTGCCATCAAGCCTAAACTACTTACTGCATGCCACATTTCTAGTAAAAAGTCATTTCTGGTGAAATGTCATGTCCGAAGTGTAGGATCATAGGCGGGTGTTGACAGGAAGACAATCACGGTAACACCCACTTTTTCTCGGTCTCTTTCACACGCAGGCATTATGATAGCCATTGGGTGTGAAGAGGCGGCAAATTAGCATGCTAGCACGAACTCTCCAGCACGAAACCACGAAGGCTCTCAGACACGTGTACTATGCAAGTCTACATTAGTGGAGAGTTAGCCGTGCACATTCGTCCTTTAATCCTGTTAAACTCCAACTCATCCATTAATTCCACGCACAAAAAAGGTCGCCTCTTCCACCAGAAAATTTCACCTGAGGCGAGTCTTCTTAATCATCCTCGACACTGAGGTCTGCCGCCTGAGTAATTACACAGTTTAATTTTTCGCAATCAGACCGACTCTAAAACCGCCTCTGTGCTGAAGATCCATTTTTTAACGACGAACCATTAAAAAAGACTGCAATCCGCAAGAATAAGCCTATCCGGACTCCTACAAAAAAAAATCTGCAAAAGCCCTTGCTGCATCTGCTAACGTCAAATCCTCTTATAGAGATCCAGCGCAACCTTATCAAGATTCCAATTAACGCCACTCCAGCAGCGCATGGATTGATCCGTCAAAATTTTGCGAAACCAATTACAAGAGATTTGTAGCAAGGACATGAGATACGTGGAAGCTCAGAGATGGGATTCCTTTCATGGGCACCACGCTGGAAAATGACCGTGACGTAGAAGGCTACGTATACGTTCCACTAATTAATTGAAAATATTCTGCATGTCCAGAACTGGAGTAGAGAGGTCAAAAACACTGCGCAATTAAACACTAATGGGAAGGTTCACCTTTTACAGGAGGTACAAAAAAAAGCCAGGCTTGGTGCTAAAAATAAAATGAAACTTGTCAACAACATAGGTTCAACGTGCATACTGACGTTCGACACATTTTTTGGGGGAGTTGTTGATCATTTTAAATAACCCTGCAGTTTCCAGTTACTATCATGACCCCAGGGACATCGTGCGCCATCTTTCCTTCATGATGCATGTTTTATTCAAGTGCTGAAATGCCTTCAAGTAACAATCTCTGGAGTAAACCCATAAAATTTGGTTTACAGCATCCAATATGACAGACAAAATTCAAATCTTTAAGCAATTCGTGTATGTACGTAGATGTAGTATCTCCTGAATTATTTATTATTCTGCAACGAGCATGCAGTTTTTCATAGTATTAGCCAGAGGGTCTGAATTCAACTACCAGATGGCTCAATGCAGACATTTTTATATTCCCTCCTGGGGCCGTATCAGGGCAAAGATTATAAAACTGATCTTAGTAAAAGTTTTACTCAACCACAATAATAGAGACATAACATATGTGAAAGCATATACTGTATGCATACAGCTGAGAGTTTTTTAAAAAATACACAACCATGCTCTCAGCCATATTTCGCCCAAAATTCTGCTCAAAATCTGTATAGTCCCACTTCTCTCACCTGCCTATCCCAGAAAAGGTATGACAGATTGTGATCATCCCTTCACCATCTGGTTTGCGCCTGAAATCGGTTTTTAATTAATCAGATTACCCGAGCCAGCAGCGTGAGACCGATACTCGTCCAGTCACCTAGTGCGAAAAGTGTGTTCCAGGGGCTAGCCAGAGGATCACATTACACTGGACAAAAAATGGGCGGGTGGAAGGGTTACTGTAGCTGAGAGAATGGCCACGTGCACTATGCAGCCCCACCCTTTATCTGGATCAGCTCTGTTTGTGCAGCGGGCTCTCTAACTACTCCAAACCGAGCCTATACTGCCGCTGGCTTGTTTTCATTCTGGGCATTAAAAGGATGTTTGCACATATGCATGGACTGTCCTGGTGTTCTCAGCTATTGGGAATTTGTCCTCAGAAATATTCGATATTGTGGAGCCTGGATATGCGAAGAGTCAACATGGTAATGCTGCACTCACTGGGTGGTGTTTCCTGTTTTTTAGCAAATGGTCCTCAAAATGGGGAGTGAGTCAGGCATTGAAATTCAATCCATTAGTGCACAAAATCGGTCAGAGTCCTAACTTGTGGTTTGTGGAATGTATTAACAAAGGGGGCTCTATCATTTGATTTGTTCCAAAAAAAAATATCATTTCACCCTATACTCACTCGGGCCAAATTAAGTATCTACCAGCATCGCATTACTTTTGAAGTGCTAAATGCATTAAAGTCACTGAATTGCACCAGGTTGAAAATGATCAATTTCTATATGCTAGAGAGACAAAAACTGTTTTATTTTGCATAAAATTGCCTCTGGTGATATTTTTAGCTTGGAACCAGTCGGTTCTATCTGAATGGCTATTCATCCATAGCTTCTGCTCCCAAGCCGATTACATACAGCATGTGCCCTTTTGCTCATATCCTCCATATTTGTTTGATGATGACGCTCTCTCACCCATGGTGATGCACCAATGCAATATACCTGCATTGTTCTGAAACAATATTGCACAGCATGGCAACGTTTTCTTTTCTTTATATTTCAGAAAAATTAGTTGCATCTATTACTGGTATTTCCTGAAGTATTTAAAGACATATTGATTCCAATTCACTCAGTGTTTACACAAAAAAATGGCGAATCTCCTAGGTTTTAGTCCAGGTGCTAAGGGACAAATTTGACCCAAACTTTGCATTTTGTGACAAAAGTATGAAACTCGGTACACTTGTCCTTTGGACACTTCTGATCATATCTGGACGTGGAGCCACGATGACCCACCCCGGTGGTGGTCCATTTCGCAGGGTTTCCATAACTACCAGATGCAGCATCCTTTTAGGACCTTGTATTGGGTGACAAAAACATGAAACTCTCCACAATTGGTCTTTGGACACTTCTGAACATGTCTGGATGTGGAGCCACGATGACTGACCCCGCTGTGGGTCACTTGCAGTGTCGCCAGATCTAACGGACCATACATACATCTCTGCGAGGATTATGTGAATTGGGAGCTTGCATTCGGTGATAAAAACGTGAAACGCGGTACGGTAG
>KZ538356.1:0-57879 GCA_000934665.2 Catajapyx aquilonaris
GAGCACCTCGCACTGTAGGGAAACTACAGCCTGCCCTCCTAGCCCCCCCTCTTTTTCCCCCCCTTTTCCCCCCCACTTCTTCTACATTTTTTTTCTTTTTTTTCCTTTCCAGACTTGCTCCTCTCCCCCTCCTCCTCCATACCCCTCTACTCGAACAGAGCCTACAGGGTATGGTACGGGGACGATGATTGGCTGGGAAGTGGCGTCCTATTCGCCGGGTACTGATGCGGGTTGGACCAATGGTAGAGGGGGGCTCATGAGGTTGGGGATTATGGCTGGGCCAATGGGAGCCCAGGGGGGTTCCAGCTGGCGGAACGTGGACGCACTAGCGGCTGGTGATGCAACAGCCTACTTCGGATGAAGATCGCCAGGTGCGCTGCTGTGCATGGAGCCACGCAGCGCCATCTGTTGGCTGGTGCGGAACTAGCAGCAGGAAAGTACAAACCGCGGTTTTGTACGATCAAAGCCTGTTCCTAAAGCAGTTTTTTTTGCTCAAAATCGAGGTGTGACAGCTCCTCCGAGACAGCTGGCTCAGGAGCTGTCAGGCTGTCACAGAGCTATTTGGTGCACAAAAAAAACTGCTTTGGGAACAGGCTCCCGATGGTTTCTGCACCTTGTCGTGGTGGTGGGGGGGGGGCTTGCGTTTCTCCCATGACCACAAGAGCTATGCCGGCGGTAGTTTCGTCTACTGGTAGGGCGACCCTAGTCGGACAAGTCTTTGGGATAGGAGAGATAGGTAGAGAGATACTCGCCTTTCATCTCTTCTTTTTCTCTTCGTCTCTGCCTCCATTTGTTCCACCTTTTTATGTCTTCTTACAGCCAGATAGACATAGGCCTAGTTGTCAGCCTGCATGGTAGGTTAGCAGCGATTGTGAAGGCTGTTTCCCAAGCAGGTTTTTTTAAATATATATATAAAATCTCTCTGTGACAGCTCAGAGCTCCTTCCCAGCTGTCGCAGAGGAGCTGCCACAGCTCGATTTTTGAGCAAAATAGCTGCTTTGGGAACAGGCGATGTGATTGAAGATGGCGGCGCCCTGGTGACGGGGGGGGGGAGGAGTCGAAATGTCATTCTCGATGACGGAGGAGCGGCACTGGGGCGAACCGGCCCAGGGGCAGGGGGATGAGGATAAGGTGGATGGGATCGTTGGGGTGTTCGTCACGTCGTTTGACGCCAGGGCCGGCAACATGACGGAGTGGGTGTGGCCCCCGGGTCTGCCCAGGGCCGGACTCGAGTTCAAGTCTATTCCGAGTGGAGCACATTCCCTGCACACTGACCATGTGCTGTTCTCGCATTCACCAACCACGTCGTACGGACTGGCTTGCTACCATCTGATACGGCTCCAGAGCGCCTCGGATCCAGCGTGGCCACAAGCGGAGAGGGGCGCACGGCTTAAGTCAGCGGGCATCCTGTCCAGGGACCACACCAGGTTGCGTTGGGCCACAGCTTTCCTGCAAACACAAGCTAGGCACCTTCTGGCTCATCCTGGAAGCTACACAGCGTTGAAGGACTTCTATGAGAGGGCACAGGGAAGACCCACACCTGAGATTGGCTTGGAGGCTTGTCCAGGGATGGATGCTGCATGCGTTGCATTTGTGGCGATGATGGGCCCCAAGCTGATGGCCCTGTGGAAGATGGCACTGCTGAGGAGCCGCATGATGGTGCTGGGTCAGACGGTGGGGCAAGGCTGCTGTTGGGTCGACCTGCTCACCGGGATGGCTGCCACTGGGATTCTACCTGTGGGAGAACGGCCCCTCCGCCCACTATTCTACACCTCCCTTGCCGAGTCAGACCAAATTGAGGCAACAACCTTCGTCACATGCGTCTCAGATCGCATCCTGGCATCCAAGCCGCAACTGTGGGATGTGTGGGTGGACACTGGGGCTGGCATCGGAACAGTGGTAGTGTCTGACCAATCCCTCCGTAGCCTCAGCCGCGCTACAGTCAGCGACCGACGCCGGATGGTTGATCTACGAGCCACGATCGAGTCTGCTGCCGACCCATTCGCTGCTTTCCAGTCCTTCTTTCTCCGACTTAATGATGCCCTGTTCTCTGCTCTCTATGCCCAAGCAGGGGCAACTGGGGGACCCTTGGCTTGTGACACAGTGTTACACCTAGGACTGAACCCAAAGGCAGACCGCCACTTCCTTCGTCTCTTGATCTCCGCATACGGGTTTGATTTAGAGCCACCCCAACTCAACCTGTGCTGCTTCCCGTATTAGCTGTGATTTTGCTTACCCAGTCAAACTTGGTGTACAAACATGTAAATAAAGCACTCGATGTTGCATACAAAATTCTTTCTTTATAATCTCACAGTCCATGATTGAAAAACAGAAGATGAAGATACAGCCAGCTCATGCCAAATTGCCTGCATGTCAATGCAGGGAAAGGGAGGCTAAGGTAATCTACCCCATCTCATGACACAGCATTGGGCATATTAATTATAGTAACGATAATAATGCTTCTCTTTAATCCAATGAAACTATGGCCTTCCCAAGGTTCATGCATCCCTTGTCATTCTGCAGCACTGATTTTTATTTAAACGATCAGGAGGAAGAGCATGTGTATGTCAGCTGTTACCATTACCACCCACTCATCATTGGCACATTTTTGTGTGCTTCAGCCAGCCCTCACAGTTGTAGGTAAACATTATAATCATCAATCAGTGCTGCAGAAAATCCTTACATTAGAGTGGCACAAATCTTAGGAAAGCTACACCTTCCTTACAAGACTGGTTGGACTTAGCTCATTCCCTGCCTCCCACTTACAAAATGAACCAATTCAATGTGAACCAGCTAAAGGGAGGGGCCATACTTCCTTAAACAAAACAAAAAAATGATGAAAAATTTAAATCATTGCGCTCAAAAGCATTTGTCTGCATAATTGTAATAATATTAATAAGACATGCTCAGTCTTTAGTTCTGCACAAAGGATTGTGCAGCCATGATGAGCATCCGCATTTTCTTTGCCATCTTGTCTTGGGGGTTCTGAGTCAGGAATGTCCGCAGCTGCAGCTGCAGAGCTGACAGTACGACAGGTGCATGCTCTCTCGTGATGGGCTGCTTAATGTCCAGGTTGAGTATGGCTTCCTCAAGGTACTGACATTTGAGGTGTGTCTTGTCCGAGAGGTCAGCTGACAACTGCTGCACAAGTGAGAGCAGAACATGTTGTTGCAGAGGGCAAGCAGCCCCAGCTCCAAAGACATCCTGTGGATTAAGCCGCTCACACAGGAAAGTGACCAGGTTTAGATCAGATGCAGACAATGCTTGTTGGAATGCAGTGTTGGTCTGCCCTTGGGAAAGCAGGTGCAGGAGTTGCTTCTGGAGATCTGGCCCTGAAGCAGCGCCTGGTGACTGATGTGGTGCAGGGGTGGCTGCACCCGAGCGAAGTACAGCAGCTGCCACACTGCTTTCAATGGCAGACTGCTGCTCCTGAAATCCCCTCTTGAGCTCTTCTTTGACACCTTTGCCAAGGCCATCACCCCAACAAGAGATGACGGACTGCACATCCTGAGTTATTCGCTCCCCGATGCGAGCTTCCCATCCACTTACTTTGCCTACTTCTCTGGTCACTTCTTGGCCCACTTCTGTTACTTTCCTGGCCACCTCATCCAATTTTGCAATTGGTGGCTCACAAGCTTTTCTGTTCTGTTCCAAGTGTTGATCAAGTGCTGCTATATACTCTCCAGTGCCTCTGTTGAACGTCTGAGTCATGTCATTGAACACCTTGCTAAATGCCTTTTCCATCTGGGTTGCAAGGGTACTTGCTAATGCCTTTCGGGCCGTCTCCACCCGCGCAGCTTCTTCTGCCCTGCTCTCATCCACCACATCATGATATGCCTTTCGTGATGTTGCTGTCACAGTCTCATTCAGTACCTGCAGCAGTTGAATCTTAACCTGCTCAATGACCCCCCAAAATATGCATAGGTAAAATATTCAAGAAATTACAAAGAAGTCCCATTACATCAAGTTCCCCATGCACAAGTGCTAAATTATGCTGCAACAACTGAGGAAAACGCAGAAGAAATTTTGCTCATGTCAAAAAATGTGGAAATTTAAAAAAACATGTGGTATGTACCTGGTCCATTGCCTGGCCCACTCCATGTGAGGATGCAGTTGTGACTGCTCGCAACATCATTTCATTTGGAACCTGCTGCTGCATGGCATGTGTTCGCCAGGCACTCTCGAATGTCCACAGTGATTGGCGTTGCTTGGCGACTTCTTCTCTTAGCTCCTTCACCACTTCCATCACTTCTTCAGTAGTTGGGCGGCTTGGTGGTGGAAGTGCAGGGGGCATTGTCACCACTGCCTTCACAGCCTGTATCTCCTTGTGCTGGTCACCTAATGCTGACCCGATGCCTTCTACAGCCTGAAGTACCGTGTCCAGTCGGTCCTCCAAGATCCTTAGGCGCTCGTCACTCTGCCAGTTTGGCTGGACTGAAGGGCTGCAAGAAATTTGGTGTAAAAGACAGCAACCCAAGCATACAGGAAAACTCCTCATCCCATCCACCATTTTTAGTGCCGTCATTTCTCATTATTTTCTCAAATAGTAGGATGCCACCTCTTTAATCAGTTGGAAAGAACCCAGAACTTACTGCAGTACCATTTGCCACTGCCAAAATAGGTTTTACCATCTGAGCTACACCAATGGTAATCAGACTTGACAAGATAATTGCACAAAAATTTATGTCCATATAAAATTATTGAACATCCTGCCCCTGTAACACACTCCTGCAAGAAAACTGAGGTTGCCAACTCACCTATGCTTGTCCATGACCTGCTTCGCCTGCTGCATTTCTCCTTTGCTTGGATACACGGACGCTGCTTCTTCCCTGGAAAACAAAATTGCCTTTAGCCCAGCAATGACTAACAACACAGTATACAATTGAGGACTCTGTACTTACAGAAGATCTTGTGGAATCTGTGGCCAATTAGTCTGGGGAGTTGAGCAAGTAGGGGCAGCATCTCTTGCATCCTGCACTGGAATGGCTGACTTCACAATGGCCACTGATGATGGTGTGGTGGAAGGAGATACAGAAGTTGGAGGCTCTGTCTTTATGGGTGTGTTGGCAGAAACAACTGGGGGAATTGGAGGGGGCGATGGGAACTCCACCTTTCCTTCAGAGTTTTCAGCACTACGAAAAAGAAAAAGCAAACATTCTTGAACTTGACTCTTTTAACATCTTCTCACACCAGCATGAAATTGTTTGCATGACCTCAGCTTTTAATTATAATTGCTCAGCAACAATTTAATAACTAAATTGCAGGTCTTCTACTGAATCATATGGTAGTGAGAGCTTGGATGATGCAACATGTAGTTTCGTCCAAAGACTTTCAGCATCTATGGAGGACCCACTGTACAAGTGCTTCCACAAATATCGACATAGTTACCACCTGTGATGCAACACAAGAGTTCTAGCTGTGATTTGTTTAACTTAATCAGTTAACCAATTTAATATATTATTCTGTAACCAATAGGATCAACAATATTTTGATACTTGCAGTTGTGATACGAGACATATGGCACATCTGTGAGGTAGTTACAGAAAGTATTCAGTTACAGTGGAATGAGTGGATGCCGGTGGCATAAGCACCAATGTAATTCTTCCCCTCACCTTATAACTTTAGTCTCTTCTTCAGGTATTGCTTCTACATCAGGTTCACCCTGTTCCACATAACTAGCAACATCTGTGAATGAAATACAATCGCTGAGTTAGATGTTGTCATGCAATGCACGATGATTACTTTGCAAGGACACTAACCCTCCCTCTGGCTGGGGGACAAAATCTCCTCCACTTCTCGGCTGGGACTACTTCCAGTGCTCCTTAGGGGTTCCTTCTTATTGCTAGTTGCCACTATTGGGGGAGCTGGAGGTGGGGAAGGAAGGGGAGCTAGTCTGGGATCACTCACTCTCTGAGCAGGGGATGTCAAGGGTGGTAAGGGAAGGGGAGGTAAAGGTGTTGCGGTTGTAGTTGATCCTGCAACTCCACTTGCCAGAATGTTTGCACCCACGTTGACACTCACCTAGAGAAAAAATGATTTGCATCAACTTATAATTACGCCAAATCACTGAAATCTGTTGTTTTACCCCCTGCTAAAAAGGCATGCCAATTACACTATTTTATGAGTCTTGCCAGTTAATTGCCAACAGTCTAGAATGCCAATCTGACTACCACAGCCTGGAAGAGGAACTTACACCATTCAGCATGTATGACAAGTCAAATATCTATGCAGTTACAGAAGAGAGTAATAATTCTATCTCCCATTAGCAACCTTTCATAAAGCACACTTATAGGTGATGCTAATATCCGACCTGTGAAAAAGAGAGGTCATCCTCATGCCCATTTGTTGGTCTTCCAGGTGAACTGAATGCATCCGGAGTCATCAAATTGAAGTGTGGTGTTGAAGCATTTGCACTGGTATTGGCTGCAGCAGGAGGTGAGGAAGGCGGTGGCGGAAGAGGCACCAGTGGAGCTGGTAAGGATGCCTTCTCTACATCTGATTGGTGCTCTCCGTTTCCTGTTGGAGCTGTCAATGAGGTGTCGGAGAACCCTTCCAGAAAGCCTAATGACGATGACTCTTCACCAGAAGGTGCTACCATTCCACCAACCCCTGCCATAGCTGCCACACTTGGCTGGTATGTCACATGACACTCCTGTAAGCTTTTAGGCTGCACCATGTACATTCGTATTACGACATTCTCTGCCAGAGTTTCTTGACCAGTGATGCTGCATGAATCACCATCTGATTCAGAATCATCCTCAACCTGATCGCTCTCAATCTTCCCATTATCTGGTGTTGCCTTCCTTACCTGCAACAAGGAACATTCCCAAATATTGTCCATTTCAGTAAAACAATTCTAAACATATTCTTATTCCCAGTGAATGACACAAAGGTGTTCACAAGGTTGCCTTGAGACTTCTAGTCAAGTATTTTAAGTACAATGCTTTTAAAAATTCACAATAAAACCACATAAGAAGTTATAACTGCATGGAGACGGACAAGAACATTGCATGCAGAAATTCTGCTTACGTAGCTGTTTTCCTGTCAGCAAAAAATATTAATTAGTTGTACAAAGTAACTGCTATGCACTTCAGGCCTGATTCTGTACCTGCAAAAAAAAGGTGGATGGTCAGCATCCTCTTGACCTTTGACCCCACATACATGTTTGTAACACTCCTAGCTATGGAATAAGTTGCCGAAAATGGCAAAATGCAGTATCCAAAATTCTATATGATCAACATCCTACAAGCAACCCAATATTTCTTGCTTTATGGATAACAGAAAAGTAAGCAGAATTTCTCTAAGTACCGCTCCTTATTTGTTCCTGTATATTGTCTTCATAAGAGTATAATCAATCTTAGCTCTCCCTGTAAATCCAATCATTAAGCATGCCTAGTTGTGCTTACTTGGACATCAACGATGGCGAAGTAAATAATATGGCAAGGGAAGATAAATTCTGAGATGGATCGGAAACAGGCCCACTTGTCTTCAAGTCCATGCTGGATGTGGATGACATAGAGGGCCTGGTGAAATATATCTGACAGCAGGAGGTAACCTGCCCCAAGATCCAAATGAGTCTTGAAGCAGCATTTTTTCCTGCCTGCCTGCTGCTGGGGTGACGCAGACATGAGGTCGCTGTTTGAGTTCGAAGAGGAAGGGTCTGAGAAGCGGAGTGTTTGAAGGCACACCCACGACTCACAAGACCACACCTTCAGCTCAGTGTTGTTATCTGAACCAGTAACAGCAAACTTCCAAAACTGGGCCCTGAAACAGCAAAAAAAATGTTAAAATACTCACTCCTCCCACTTGACTGACGGACCTTTCATACATCAGGTTAGCATATGTTGAAGCCCAATTATGTAAAGCAAATTCATGCATTGGAATTACGAGGCAATTCACACATACCTAACTTTTACCTTATAAAACCAAGAAAATAAATGCTAATAATTTACTAACTCTGGAGAGGGAACACGGTGATTATCAAGGAAGAACAAGCTGGACACAGGCCTCCCATCATGTGGGGACCACTCATGGAGGCACCTAGCCTTGTGGCTTGGCTGGCGCAGATACACCTGGAAGAACTTGACCTGGCCATCCAGGCTAGCCGTGGCTATGGCTGTTCCATCTGGAGAGAAGGCTGCATCCACTACATCTGCCTGGTGATCATCAATCAGCGCACATCCAGTCTCAATAGCGCTTGGCAAATGGGGGCCTGACCCATTGTTGCGCACTACCGTTGGAATATGCCACAGTTCCACTCGATGAAAATGGGTCACTGCAAGCAGTTGGTTTGGGTCCTCCCCACCACCCTCCATGCTTGCGCTTTTTCCACTCACTGACGATAGGGAGGTGGATACAGTTGTGCTAACTTCAGTGTCACTGTCACTGTCTGTTGCATTGTCGTCAGGGATCCAGGGGCACCACACTACACGATGGTTCTCGCTGGAGGTCATCGGCTCAGGCTGGTTAATCTGCAATATCAATCCACATCTGGGAAAAGGTGAGTCAAGGAAAACTTGTTGCCATGCAGCAAGCAATATCATACACATATAGGGCAGTCTTGAAAATTAAAACCATACACCTAGGACCTAGTCCTATGTGATTAATTCAGTACCTATGAACTGTAGCTAAGATTAAACCATTATTTAGGGCAGCTACCATGAACAGTGCTCCTGTTATGTGCACACCAAGGCAATACTCCTACAGAAAGCCCAAAAACTTCTCTGAGTTTGAGTTCTGGTTGCAAAACTAGCAATAATCTATGGAATATCCTGAATAATATTTAAAAATTATATTGCACATTTATCCAGCAGGTGCCACAACCTTAGTGACAGTCATTCTTCAACCTGATGCTATTCTTTAAGACAATGCAATCACTTCCTGTACAACCTTAACATTGCAATGTGACTGGTTGCACAGGGAGCGCTTGCACAGTACGTCTATTGTTTCATTTATGTTGACTCAAGAAACACACAATTGCATGTGTTACCTACCCTAGAATATAATCATATTTACAAAATACTAATTATATCCACATGGGATCTTGAAAACTGACCACCAGAAATTAATTCTTAAATATTCCAGATGGGAAAAAGGATACAGAAGCAGAGAGTCATGAGATTCACTGATTTTGTAGACAAATAGGTTCCCCAGGTCATCCACGACAGCCAGCAACACTTGGGACATAATGTGTGCAAAAGAAAGATCTGTGATCATTCCCAGCATCCCTTTAAGGAGTGCTCGTTGTTCTGTTCGCCGATTCACCACTCGAACGACACCAAGCGCCTTCCCCACAGCTGGAAACATGGTTTAGTCAGAGGATCAATAAGAATGTGAATTGCAACTTGTACAGCATACCTTTAATCCCATAGGCAAGGTAGGTTCCAGAGATGTGAACAGTGACAAGTGTCCCACTAGTGTACTTATGCTCCCAGGCAAAGTCCACTATGTTCTTAAGCTTGAGGTTGGACGATGAGAAGGATGATGCCACCCCTAATTTTGAATGCTGCCCCAATGTGGGGGTAGGAGTCACCGTCACATCTTCTCCAAAAATCAGGTAGCTGTTGGCTTCATCATCAACACCCTGAAAGTTTCTGTCAAGAATTGGAAAGGGATTAGACATTCAGTGTGCATTAGGGCTCATCCACAAAGGTTACATAAACAGCTGCTGCCAGAAGTTACAGTTTGTCACTCATCACCTGTTGTGCACATGCTGTCAGATAACTTATATGCACTACCACACTGTGCAACTGGAGTGAAATATGCTGCATCAATTTGAACCTGTCTATTTCAGCCTTGAGGAAATGTATGAGTGTTAGATAGGACTCGTGAGGGTTTCTGAAGTGGGTAGTGGTAATGGCTGGTTTTCTCTTGCCCATCTTACATACGTGCATGAAATTACGTTGTGGAATTGGACCACGACACAATAGTAGCCTACAGTATACTTGCTTATGTGTGATGCAGACTGAAGAAGTTCTCATTGGCATCATCATGCACTACACAAGCCTGACTACATCAGATGCGAATGTAGGGTTAATACTGCCTGTGGAAAGCAATGAAAAGGCAGCCCTGTCCAACCATCAGACACCATCTTTAAATAACTTTACCATAGTATCAAATAGACAATCAAGCTTGTTAATCCCCCCAGGGCCGAGTTGCACCTTACACATATCACAACCCCAAACGTGTCTAGTACTCTGTAAATGCACATACAGTTAGCCTGTTGGATGGTTGACTCCCCCATTTGACAAGCTTCATCAGACATCACTCCCAAATGTGCATACCCAGCTAGGTGACATTTCCGACCTTCCCACACTGAACAAGTCTTTCATAAAATTAACTCTCTGAAACAGACCCACACCATGCAAAGTGCATGAACCCCATTTTGCTCAACTTGACTGGCTGGCCAACCCAGCAGTAGCCACTTGAAAGGTATGCACACAATTTCCCTAGCTGGAACCACTGAGACCTGACTCTGCTGAAACAGTGTCAGCTTGGTATGCGTGGTTTTGTGTTGTTGGTCCCCAGTCCCCCTGTGTGTATGTATGTCCCCCCACCGAACTCACATCTTCTGCACCCCAGCCGGCATGTCGGCGAGGGCGGACTCCGACCGGCCCTTCTTCCCGGCGCCGCTGCTGACGCCGAACATGCTTCTTTTCAAACCGGAGAATCCTCCCCTCCTCGGATCAGGCTGCGGTACCCGTGCTGCAGGACGCCGCCGATCGGTCCTGCATGTGCCGAGGCCTCTCTCGGGTCCACCCTGGGTGCTGCGTGGGGTCTAGCTAGGGCCGGATTGAGTGAGTGACGGCGGCGGTGGTACACTTCTAAGCGCTTCTTCTAAGCATTCTCTAGCAGGCAAGCGGTGCCGTCTGGTGGCCACCGCACGCCTATACGATGTTGCCGGATTTCAGAAAGTCATAAACGGGGCTTGCACCCACAAAATTTGCACGGAACGAAGCGCATAATTTCGCATTGTGCACTTACGACAAGTACGGTCATGTCAAGTACGATTATGGACGTGTCTAAAGTTGCGTTGATCTGCGCATGCGCGTGGCGCTATGTACAAATGGAATGCATTGTATACATTATGCATGTGTGGCATGTGGCTCAGTTATTCAAGAGCACAAAGAAGATGCCGGTCTCGTTGCAGGAAGTACATCGATTGGATGGAATTTGCTGCCTGTGTCAATTAGAAGCGCAGGGGGGAAGTACCTTGAACGTTCATAATTATCTCATATGCGAACTATGCATGTATATGAAGACCTGAAATGTAAGTCATGCTTCGTTTGGTCTAAATTGAGGTAGACAATGGAATGTAGCCTACTCTTGTTAGACGCGTGTTTGCAATCTAAAGATTAGGCCAATGAAATTATTGACGGATTACCGAACCAAGTGTGTACCGGCATGTACCGGTATCACATGCACCAGCATGAGACCCTTATTGATGAGACCACCTTGGTTGAACTATTATTCAACTACAAAAAACATGACAAATTTTTATATGTATAAAAACTACATATAGTTCTACCTTCTACATAAGTTCTTATTAACCCTGGAACCCTTCTCTCTTAGTGCACCCCTCTACTTTTATCTAGATGGAATGCATTATGAAAATATGTACTAAGATATATTTATGCATGCCTATTCATAGCACTTGCAGCATTGCAGATGTACGGCACTTGCTTCCCAGGTCCCTTTGTGGGTATGGGCCTCTGTACCTATCCCACCCCTTCACCCCACTTTCTCCAGTCGTGATGACAGGCACCTGTTAAAGAGGTCTACCACACGGTCTACCATATCTGGGATGAAAACAACAATTTTCTCTGGATATTTATTGACCAGAAACAAGTCCCCTCATAAACATACAACAGATATACTCCCAAGTATCAAATGTTTTTCAGGCACAAGTTGTCAGGCCTCAGCCAACACTCACCCCGAAAAAAACAATAAACAGGAAGAATAAAAATAATACAAGGAAAACAAAGGAAACCCTTTTAGGGCAAGGAACACTTGACTTATAACATAGTGCACCTGAAAATGTGCGTGGACTGAACAGGTAATCAGCTTGGAACACATACGTACTGTATAGTGGGCTGACTAGATATGTTGCTCCTGTCTTTTTGCCTCCATGACTGAACCTTGAGCTTTATACACAATATTTTAAAAGAACAATTTGGTCACAAACCTTCACTTGGGTAATGGATAATTAAATGACATTTTAGCATTACATAAGTGGAGCAAACAAAACACTTCCCTACTGAACATCCTTGTGGAATGTGTGGTGAAAATTAGTAAAAGTTAAGTTTCACATTATGTAAGTGTAAAACCAATGTGATTTTACTCTTGTTCTCCACCTATGACTGCTTCCTTGAAGCCAAAAATGCGTCCCTCTGCATCTTCCTCTGATGCAACTTCAGGGACGCTTGGTCCTGGATCAGGGGCAGAATCAGGACTACTACCCTTTCGCCTCTTCTTCCGTTTCTTGCGTGGTGACTCTCCTGATGAACTCGAGGGAAGCCCCATCAGAGATTTGCTGCGACGCTTTCTCTTCTTCCGCTTTGGTTCTGGTACCTCAGTGGGCAATCCATCTACTCCATCAATAAGTGATGATGAACTCTTTCGCCTTGGGGGACTTTTGGCCCACTCTGGCATTGTCACTGGCTCACCAGTGTTTATGTCAACCAGCATTTTGTCTTTCTCATCTTCATCTTCCAGTGTTTGGACCTCTTCTTCACCATCCTTAAACACAAGCATTTTCTCTGCATTTTCCACTAAGCCATGCTCTTCAGGGTCAGCCCACAGCTCCATCCTCTGGCATCGAAGAAAAGCATCAGGTCGCATATATCGGGCTGGTTTAAAATGCAGCTTGAGATGTTCTCGCAAAAAGTGCTGCTGTGGCACAGAGTAGTCGCAAAACGGACAAATGTGTGTGCCAGCAGTGGCACCACTGACACACGCATGGCGCTGACGGTGTGATTCAACTGCGTCTCGTCGCTGGTTGCTATACGGGCAATACTCGCATTGGTAAGCTGCACTCTCCTTGGTTGAATTTGCTGGTGCTGGAGATGGATCTGACCGTCGCTTCTGTTGTATAAGCAGCTGTTGACGTTCTGCAGTTGTAAGCTCAGGGCCTAGTACTGGTGCAGGGGTTTCTGCTGTTGGTGTCTCTTCTACAGGGGCTGCACTGGGTGCTGGTGGCAATCCTAGGGTCCGATGGGCATCCTCATTTCTTCGGTGCTTCCGCATATGCTGCACATAATTAGCATAATACTTCACAGAGTAATCACACTTGTCACACCGATATTTCTGACGTGAACCATGTAATGCTACATGGATTTTATACTGTTCGTATTTCTCAAATGCTGATGGACATTTCTGGCATTTGTATCTCTTCTCCTTAACCTTCCCATTCTTCACGCAGGTTGGGTACACAAATGCTGGGTTACCCCTACGGGCTACTTCAGAGTCAAGCAGATCGGCACCAGGGGTTGCTTCTGAGAATGAACCAAGGGCAGGACCAGAAGTTTGGCTTGGTGGTGACACCATTCTGTGACGCTCTTCCTCCTGCCTGGCCTGCTTCTGCCGGAACAAATCTGTTCCTGACAACGGTATCTCATCTTCTTCAGCTGCTGCACCTGCCGCCAACAACATTGATGCCCGATCTTGGGTTTCAGGTTCTGCACCACCTTGATGCAATGCCTGATGGCGCACAAGATTTCCATACGTCTTCACACGGTAGTCACAATGACTGCAGCTGTAAGGACCCTTCCCACCATGCAGTGATTGATGATACTGAAGTGCAACTGATTTGACAAATTTAGCTGGACACCGCCCACAAGAAAATGGCTTGTGATTGGCAACAGCAGCTGCCTGAAAGTCTTCCAGTTCCTCCATATCTGCCTTCTTATCAGGAACTTCTGAAGCCTTCACTGCAAACACTTTTGGCTGTGGATGCTCGTCAGAAGCTTGGTATGTTTGCAGTAGAGATGCAGTACGCTCTTGGTACTCCCGGGTATGCACCTTTACATGTGCCAACAAATGTGGCTTCTGCCGGGCAGCATATGAGCACATCTCGCATCTAAAAGCCAGGCGAATCCCATGAAACTTATGATGAATGGTGACTTCCTTTTGGTAAAAGAATCGAGCTGGGCATTGTTGGCAGAAGTAGAGGGTGCGATCATCTTCATCTCCATCACCGCAACCCAAGACCATTCCTCCTCCCTCCCCCTCTGCTTTCTGGGAGGCCAGGAGAGCTAACAGGCGATTGCCAGAATTGCCCATGGCCTTGGCTCCAGTGGCACCTACCCTAGTAATGGTCACTGAGGGAAGGGATGATGCCAAGGTTGTGGCTAAGATGGAGGCAGCTGTTGAATGTTGTTGCTGCTGCTGGAGATTATGAGATTGAGTGCTACCCATTGGCTCTGGAGGAGATGATTCCAGGACTGCACCACCACTGATCTCTCGCAGCTGGTCCTCTTCCGAACGAGACGGGTCAACTAGGGCATGAACTTCACCCAGGATCTTCTGGTGGACCTGTGGATTTTTGTAGGAATTATAAATGTGCATGGCTCCTCTGTACACACTTAGGTTGACTAGCACTTCCCAGTATGCCTGGCACATTGGAGCATATTATTTCACCAAAAAACCATTAAAAGTCTGAAAATCACTTCACATTCTGAGCTTTCCCCATGAAAGGTGCACACATGTATTAAGTACCCAAAAAAGTGTCCCATGCACGTTTTAAATAACACATAAATTTGATTCCTGTTCATTCTAAGCTGAAATGGACTACGTGCTGTATATGGCAAATTAGCTGGGACGAGGTAGTGTGCTGCCCATAAATTCAGAAATTAGCTCAAGCTTTTAGAATGATCTTCCCATAAGATGTGCAGTATACTGACCTTAAGATGAGCAGACAGCACGCCAGCATTGTTGCAGCAATAGCTGCAGTAGTAGCACCTGTGCAACTGCTCCATTCCACCAGTCCCTGCTGCACCACCGAGTCCCATAAGCAATGAGGCTGGGGACGACCTGCCCCTCTTGTCGTGCATCTTCTCATGCTCCTGTATGTTAACTTTCCTAAAGTTGACATGTGGACAGTATCGGCACTTGAACATCTTGTAGAATTTTGTGCCTCTTGACACCCACACCAGAGGTATATCCTGAAGGTTGCAGGTCTCTGAATCTGGTAGTCTGTGCCATAGCTGCTGCCTTCGACCTTTGGCTGCCTGCTTCTTAGCCCTTGGTGAAGGCTCTGGGATGTCAGTGGTGCCATCCTCCTGCATCCGAGAAAGATCACTGGCAGTCATCCCATGAACACGCAGATGCTGGTGGAGAAGGTGGCGTCTGGTCACGTTGTAACTGCATTGTGGGCACTTGAATGGGGCACCACGAGGGCGATGGAACTGCTTGTGATACAGGAACTGACTCTTGCTGTCGCTCACATAGGGGCAGCTGCCGCACTTGTACTTCTTAGTCTCTCCCTTCTGGGATCGGACACCCTTGGTGGATAGGTCGTCTCCAGTCTCCTCCTCCTTCAGCTCCGGTGCACCACTGTCATCTGGATGGTCAGGTAGACTCAAGTCGAATCCGTCCCGATTGTAGTACCCAAACCCATCTGAAAGATACAAATTCATACCTCAATATAATATTCCATATTAATATCACTACTTCACTAGTATTAATATCACTAGATTTTCTCCCTTTAAATTATCTTTACTTCAATAACAAATAAATGTAATAAAACCAGTATTTTATTAATTTTAGCATTTCATAGCACCTCATAATGCCTCTCACTCTTTAGTCCCCTTGAATTTATATGAGGTTTTTAGTTAAATGGAATTTGATATTATATGGAGTGGTACAGTGAAAAGGCCAATATATTACAATAGCATCAGAAATACAAGTGATATGTTATGTACAAGTTATTCATGTTACATGACGCCCTAAGGGAAAAGAGATGAAATTCTCAATGTTGTGACATCTATTTGTTATAGTGAAGCACTGGGAAAATTGGAAACTCACTGCCTTCTTCAGTCTGATGTCCCATGTGGCTCAGCTGTTGCTGCAAATGACCCAGGGGATTTATTGGTCCGCACTCATCTTCTGGCATAGCTTCTGGGGCATCATCCTCATGTGGCTTGTTCTCCACCACCCGTATGTCCCCATCATGCTTCAGCCTGCAGTGACGCTGAAAGAGCAACAAGTAGTGTCACACATTGTTCTTACAAGACTTCCAAGTATTGCAGAACATATTTGAAGATCAGGTAATTCCCTTTGTAATAATGTCCACATATTTAAGCGTAATTAAAAAATTGCAAAGAAATTGCTGTGAACATGATCCAAAATCTTGCAATTGAATAGCTAGGCATTTATTATCACTTTAAACCTCATTCTTAACTTTGCTCAAAATGACAAATAATGAATAGAGTGGCTAATTATTATTTCTTCCCATGAGCTATTTGAAATATAACCACGAATAGGAACATTTTGGCACAAAATATCGGGGTCAATTCCACTATGTCCCACTTTGCCTGCACTCATGGCTAAAGAATCCGCCTTATCATGAAATGAATGAATTGTGCCAGCCTTCCAAGATTGACAGTAACTTGACAGAAGCTGATAAAATATCAGATCCAACTACAACATAATGGCCTGTGTGATTCCATATACTGTATATTCTTTGTGAATTCATTGGGCCTGTCAGTCAAGCTTCTTCACATTAGTTTGGAACTAGCTTCTTGGCTCCAATTGGTCCATTGCCATGAACAAGGCCAATGCAAGTGTGAGAGACCAGTCCCACACTAATTAGAAGCAGACAAAATATATAATATAGCCTACATGCAGTATTCCTCTCACAACCACGATTTCAGTTTTCCACGATTTGAAAATATTAACAAAATATCAAATATTAATAATCCAATATATGTTTTCAGTACAGTACAGCACTATATCATTAGACATATTTTATTTGATTGCTTATTGTTTTTGCTGATGTCTTTAATTTTTCAGCATATCATGTGTATCATATGTTTCGATGTGTTTCATAGGTATGTATGATAATATAATTTATGTGCATTATATTATGGGGTTCAGTATTACCCCCAGTTTCAAGCATCTGCAGATGGGCTTGGAACCTATTCCCCATGGATATGAGGGGAATACTGTACATGTAATCCATTCTGTTGGAATTGCAACAACTGCGATTTTAAGAAATATATGTTCTGTTCATTCCTCTTGATTTACATGTAAACAAGTCTATGCTTAGGGGTCATCCATAACATACTTCACATTGCTGAGGCAGAAAGGAAGGGTTAAAAGGTTGGGAGGTGGTCCAGGACATGGTAGGAAGAAAATTGAACTGATTCAGTCCACCATGACATGATTCCAAAGAATAGAAGAATGCATGGTGGGGGGGGGGGGGGGGGGGGNGGGGGGTCCCTTTTTTTTCTTCAAATCCCTTTTCTATAAATTCGTCCTGACCTAGCAAAAAACAAGTTCTTGCTGATGCAATCATGACTTGACAAAAAATATTTGAATTGGGAATTATTGTTACAGAGAAATAAAATGCAAGCTTATGTTACTGAAAAACTGTGAAGTCAATATGGTCTGTTCGTGGCAGTAACAATCAGTGCTACGGGTATCTCAAGGCAGAAAAAAGTGTGACATTGGGATAAAGGGAATGAAAAATCCTTACATCATTACAGATGGCCCCTAAACTTAAATGTAAAAAATTCAAGCAAAAAGTCAAACTAATTATGAAATTGCAAATCAACAAATGGCCAGGTTCTATGTTGCAAAAGGAGAGAGCATACTACCTCACTTGCAGAAAGAGAGAGACCCTAGTACACATTACTTACATGCAACTTAGGCACACAAAATACACATACTCAAAATTCTATCTAGCAAAATAATAAATAAAAATAAGATCAAAGGTGGGTTGGGATAGATGGATGATATAGGTCAGGGGGATTTGTAAGTTGCATCGTCATGAGCAGCATCAGCATCAGCAGCAGCACATTATCTCATGCCATGCGTCTTGGTTTCCAATCACAAGAGTGGGGAGGAGAGCAGTGGAAAGATGTACCTGAATGACATGTTTCCAATTTGATACCTGAGCACAGTGGCCACACTGGAAGGGTGGTTGGGGTAACCCAACCTCGGAAGAAGTAGAAGAGGCAGGCGCTTTCATCTGCTGGCCCCGGTAGTGTTCCTTGATGTGTGCTACTACTACATCCTTGTTAGTGTCCCTGCAAGAAGCAAGGTACCCAACCACCACTGTTACCCTCAGTTCCAAATACTCTGCTGGATACCCAGCTGAAACAACCCAGTCTACTTTAAAACCTTACAGAGAGGATCGGCATGCAAAAGAAACATCCATCACCACTGCTAACTGGAAAAAAGAGAAGATCCACCTGGAAGAGTCCCTCCAATATGTTAATCAGTAACCCAACAGTTGTCATCCGTCCCCTTCCAATCATCCATCCATCCAACCCACCTGACCTATCTACAGGAGCGCTACATGGCCAATCAAAATTACGCAAGATTTGTGTGGGGAGGAACCTAGCATTACCCTGATGACAGACTGCCAGCGGGATCCTTTTCCGCAGATACCACACAAAAAGTTTTCATGGTTGGTGTGCTTGGCAATATGAGCCATCACCATCCGCTTGTCCTTGTGCCTGTGGTTTAATAGAAAAAAAGACATGTTTGTGATCCACAAAATCTAACACTCGGGAATATGCCACACTCTGAAAATGAAATTTCATTAATTAATGACACAAATATGAAAATGCAGCGAGTAACTCTTGCAACTGAATAAATAATTCATAATGTGCTGAACCTGTTTGAAATCATTCAGCATTATATGAAATGTCATGTATTGATTTATAGAATTATCTATTCATTAATTCATTCACCTTTGCTCCTTTTGTCAGTGATATTCATGCATTATGTAACTTGAGTGGCTGCAGAGCCCAAGTTTTGCAAGAAAAATATCCAGTAGTCTTAACCAGCAGCATATTAATTTTTAAAATTAAAGTTTGATATTGTCCCATAATCCTGAACCTGTCTGCAATGGAAAATTTCCACAAAACAAAGTGATTCCACTGTATGCAAGTCTTACTGCATCAACAATTTTGTGCATTTCTTTATCTACAACCAAGCTACTTCTGATTCTTAATAATGTGCCTCACAGTCTTAATATAAATCTACTGCTATGCTCATTAAATTATTTTACCAGATAATTATATGCATGGCAATCAGTGCACCTATGCAAACACAGCAACTTATTGCAACCAACCACTCGAGGCGGCACATTATACTAGTGGTGAAGAAAGGCAACATTTCTTCCCCAATGAGTCCTTGTGCAAGGAATAAGGCCTTGAAAGAATTACCCATTATAAACTCAATCTAACCCAGCAATAACAGTTTATCCTATGTGAAAAGTTTTTTCGAAAACTCTGCAGTTAATCAGGGCGGGATATGGGTGTTTACGCAGCAACTTGCGTGGAGGTGGGGTGGCTATGCTCTCATTATTCTGCCCACTCCTGCTTCCTGTCAGCAGAGTTTGTGAAACAGCTTTACAAAAATTATACATCAGACTAGCTTTTTCTTATAAATTATGATCAAATGTGATGGCAAAATGGCCTTTTCCATACTTCTATGTAAAAAAAAAAAAAATTTAACGCAGCTACCACTATTTGTATTTCTCTTGTCATGTACAATAGGAATTGAACTCCTCCATACCATTGCTCATCCCTATTTCTGAATTCATGCAGAAATTAACACACACAAGACTTCCATAATTCAGCCTCCCAAAAGTGCCTGAACATTACCCCAAAACACATACCAAAATTACAATTTGCGTACATCTCCCGAGAGAGTGACAAATTTTAAAATAGTTCCCTTGATAGACTGAGTTATGAAAGTTCTCCAATGCTGTTTGTCAATTAAACAATTTTCGCCTTAGAAATTAACCACTTTAGAGATAAAGCAACATTTACAATGTAAAAAGTTTTTTTTACTGACCTAAAAGCACACTTCTTGCATTTCCACACTGTCTTTCTTGAGTCTGGCAGAACAGGGATCTGCAAAGGTGGTGGTGGCGGTGGCGGCGGCGGAGGAGGAGGAGGTGGAAGAGGCGGGGAGTCAGGTGGTTGGGCATTGGTAGGGAATGCAGACAATGACCCAGTCCCGCCAATTACACCAGGAGACCCCGATGAAATGCCGGTCATGCTATTTCTCCTGCGCTCAGGTTTCTTCTCCCAGTGGTAGTCCTGCTTCTCATTGAACAGTAGTTTGGCAGACTTCTTCAAAGTTCGTCTCGGCCTCTTTACCTCCTGTGAACCATCAGACATTGCATCTGTCCCGTACACTATGGCTGTCTTGCCATTGCCTAGGTTCATCCTGGTGGCAGTTGATGATGAAGGCTTGGCACCACTTCTCCATGTATGTGCGTACAAAGGTGGAGGAGGTGGGAGTGACCGGAGAGCTGTCAGTGGTGGTGGTGGCCTCAGTGATGGTGCCTTATTTCGTAGTACTGATTGGCCCACACGTACTGGTGCCCTTGTCAGGGGTGGCGGCAATGGCAGCTTTGGAGGCGAAGGTGTTGGACGGAGTGAGTATGGGGCTTCTGGTGTTGTTGATCGGCTACTTTTAGATGATGCTGATGGACATGGTGATGGTGTGGCAGATCTGAATTTGGCTCTCTTTCCAGCACCACTACTCTCAGGTGTCTTCCCCTGAGCTGCTTGTCGTAATTCCATAGCAACTAGATACCGGTCATACTTCTCATAGTTGCGCTCTCCCGTCTCGTCTGTCATCAACACCTTGGCACTTGAAGCATGCTGTGGATCTCTAGCTGACTTCAACTTGATATGCTTAGTAATATCCCATCGCCAATTGGAACGATATGCACACTGAGAGCATTCAAATGGCTTCTTGTTAAAATGCCCGACAATGTGCACATGAAATCGTGATGCTGTGGTTGCCCAGAAGGGGCACTGTGGGCACTTGTAGACTTTCTTCACTGTGGTGGTGCCTGTTGGTGACGTCTTGGCAGGTGTGCTTCGGCCTTGTGAACTGCCTCGGCCATGGCCCCGTCCAGCTCTGCCACCACGTCTTCGGGATCCCCCACTGACTGCACCTATTCCAGGAGCTGTCTCAAAACCGACCAGGCTGGCCTCAGAAGGTGATTTGCTGCGGACTGAACTGGCCTCATAGCTCTCTTCACCTAGGGAGCGAACAGAGTGGCCATCATCTTGGCACAGTGGGCCATCCTCCTCCTCGTCAATGTCAGCATCATCATTTTCGCTATCTCTCATGCTTATCATCAGCTCGGGTTCCAGATCTGTCTCTGTCTCCGGTTCTGGTGCTTCTGTCTCAGGAAGGTGATTCCACACAAACACCTGAGGAAAACCAACATTATCACATGTAACACCAAGTACCTTCAAGAAGTCTAATTCAAACAGGCCAGCACCTTGACCAAAAGATATCCCTTGAATTTGAGGTAGTTGTACTTCTAGTATGATACAAGAGCAGATTGAATTATCTTGGCAAAATTTCAGCTCATGCAGCAGCACAACATGTGAAACTATCATATGGAATTCCCCACTCAACATTCCTTAACAAACAAAACATACTGTATTTACCAAATATGAAGACAAGTATTTCATGTGTTCACACAATACCTTATTTTCCATGGGATGTGTTCCAGAATTGTTGTCATCCTCTTCCACTTCCTCCAATTCCTTCTTGATCACCACAGGTTCCTCTTCCTTTCCCTCCTCATCGGCTTCACCTTCTTCACCTTCCACAATCTCACTCTTAACTTCTACCATGGGTTCCTCTTCATTTGCACCATCATCATTGTCCTCTCGCTCCTCCTCATCCTCCTCTTTCCTCTTCCCTCCTGCACTTTTCTTTCGTCCTCCGCCCTTTCGGTTGTTGATGGGCCTTTGCATGTCCTTTCCGCCTTTAGGCTGCAAGCTCTTTTTAGCCTCTTCACATCCTTTCAGGTGCTTAACCAAATGAGCACTGGTTTTGCATCGTTGTCGACAAAACTGGCATCTGGTGGAGGAAGGTTTTGACACAAAGCTTGAGGAAGCTTGAGGATTAACAACGGCAGTTGGACTGTTTGGGTTGTAGCAACAATTCAATCCACTATTGCTGCTGGAGGAGGCAGCAGCAGCACTCAGGTGAAGCTTCTGGTGTCTAACTGACTCAGACAGGCATTTGGACTCATGCCCACAGTAATTGCAGATCAGGTTTTGCACATCTGTGGTGGACAATCTCTCTTTGAGGCGTTCGAAGAAGGATGACACTGGCTGGCGCTTCTGGGGCGCCACTGGCGAAGGTGCCTCCTCAACTGGCAGATCAGCAGCCACTTCCTCAGGCTTGTGCTCTTCTTCTTCACGATCACCCTCAATGGAAGCTGTTGAATCTGCTGGTGCTGATTTGCACTCGGCCTCCTCCGGCTCTTCTCCACCTGACCTCCTCCTTGGTACCTGGGGTATCTTCAATATTGTGGGTTTGGCTTGTTCAGACACCGTCTGGATTGGAATCAGATTGGGAATAGGCTTGACCACCTTTCCTCCCTTTCCTGCTGTGGAAAAGGGTAATGGTGCTGTAGGCAAGGAGATAACCCCATGTGTCTTCTGCTCATGCCGCACAATCTCACTGTCCCACACAGCCTTGTAGTTACAGAATCGACACTTCAGGTTCTTGATGTACACCTTCCCATTTTTGTGGATGATGTCATCAGGGTGGATAAAATCCTGACGAAAATTGTGACGCTCATGCTGCTGGTTCTGTCCTGCTGGCCTGCCCACTGGGCGCATCTTCTTCAAAGTCAGCTTTATTTTGGGGCGGCGGTGAGAGGGTGATGGCAAATCATCGGCAGGTGGTGCTACATCTTCCTCAGGGGCCTCTGGAGTTACCACAACAGTATTGGCATCTTCAGGAACATCCTCCTGGCTTGATACCTGGAAGGCATCTGTCGACTCCTCCTCAGCACCCTTTGAATCCACCTCTTCTTCGTCGTCGTCATCATCATCGTCGTCGTCATCATCCACATTGTTATCCTCACGCTCCATCCTCAACAGCTCCATCTCTTCTCTGTCAATTTCAGCCTCAGCTTCGTCACTTGCCCCAACCTGCAATTAAATGTGGTCAACAATCTCCAAGCAACCAAAAACACCCAAAACATTCCCAAATGACGTCAGCAATTCTAGTGAGGTCACTACATTAGTATCATAATGGCTGAGTAATAACATGTCAGTCATCATGCAACCAGTAGTGGAATGACACATTACTGAAAGTTTGACACATTTTGCACTTCCTTTCGCAATTATAACAGCAAATAATGACTAATTAGTAATACACATTAAGAATTTATTGCATTATATTCAATTAAACCGTTTAAAGACTACTTTCTTTTAAAGGAGGGCTTTTTGTTTGCAAATTGTGCTTGGGGATCAATCACTATAAAATTGTGCAACTGCATAAATATTTAAACAACTTATTTTAAATATTTAAATGCAAAAATTAAAGGAATGAAAAGGCAGAATTCTAGTGATCATCTCTCACTACTGCATTTCAAGTTTTAGCTTCACGGGAAAGGTACTTGGTATAGACTGAATACTGGAAATATATGGTCACAAACACCACAAACTTCATCAAACATAAAATATTGGTGACATCACTTGACAACCACTTGTAGACATGCAGCAACATGGAGCAAGCACAAAGACATGCAAGGCAAACACAAGCCTCGCAGGGTGGACTACTCACACACTGGACACTACTGGACAACAGCGGACAGCGGTCAGCAGCAGGCTTTTTAGCTGCTGGTACACCACCAGCCTCACGAACCTTGTTCCGCCTGCGGGCGGCCTTTGACCTCCCTGGACTCAGATGATGATTCTGGATGTGCACTGTGAGGCTCTGCTTAATATGGGCTGTGAAGTTGCACACGTCACACTTGAATGTCCCATCTCCCATATGGTTCTTGTAGTGGCGATCAAGGTTCCACTTGTAGGGTGTCCTGAAGTCACACATGTCACACTTGATCATCGGCATGGAGTGATACTTGACATGCTTGGTATAACGGGCCTTGACGTGAGTCACATAATTGCACTTGTTGCAGCGAAAGAATTTTTTCTTCAGATGTGCGACCTGCTCATGTCGTTGGACCAAAATCTTGCTTTTGCTGCTGAAGTAGCACACGGAGCACTTGTAGTCACTGATCTCACGATGGTGGTGCCGACGATGGTGTTGCAGTCGACTTGTGGCTGCTTCTAGAAGGCTGCCCTTACCGGTTGGTATTACCACCATCGGTGGTACCTCCTCTTGCTCCTCTATTTCTTCACCGACATCTTCTGGTTGTGGTTCTTCTTCGGGCAGCTCCTCCATCTCCAAATCACCATCAACATCCATCTCGTCTACGTTTCGTCCACATGCCACATCCTCCATCAGGCGAAATGCAGCAGCAGCTTTTGATGGTGACTTGCGCCCATTACTCCTCCTCATTGTCTTCCTGGCTGACTTGGGCTTTGCTGGTGTAGTAGAAGCACCAATTGGTGGCAACCTTGGGGTTGGTCCTGGAATGTGTACCATACGTATGTGCCTCTGCAGCTTCTGGCTGTGCTTTGAGGCATAGATGCAATGAGGGCACTCGTATATGCGAATCTTCTCCCCATGAGTGTCCTTCTGGTGGTACAGAAAGTTTCGGGGATTCTGCGTGTAGTATGTGCAGTGACCACAGGTGTAGTTACGCTTGATTTTGCAATCAGGTAGTGCTGCCGCAGGGGTACTGGAGCCACCCGGGAGAAACAAGCCCGAGGCACTGGTATCCATCTCAAGGTCATGTTCAAAAAGGTCAGAGGAGTCATGCTCCCCACCCATTTCATCCAGGTCTTCATGATCTTCCCCAATGTCATCCCGATCACCAGAACCCTCGTCACCATCTTCACTTGCCTGTTCATCAGTGTCATAGAGACGGTTGCCACTAACAACACTCTTGACAACTAGACTGTCCCCATTCCTATGGACCATGGACAGCGGGGAGCTGTATGAGGACAGGTGCAGCGGCAGTCGCGCTGACTTCTTCAACTTCTCCATTGTTTAAGTCCTAATCCAAATCACTAGGATGCATCCTCAACTGTAATGAAAGAGACATCATGTTGTATAATACTGGAAATCTCCACATGGAAATGCACCATTTTGCCTAGACACACACCCTAAGCAAAATTTTGTCATTTGGACATGTCCAATTAAGAACGTCACTTTTTGATCACTGGTCCACTTTATTGTGACTGAGAACCACTGCTTTTGCAATTACTCAGCTAAAAATATGTGGTGTGTGTGCTGACAACAACTAACAATGCAACCATCCACCGAAGTCCTACAAATTAACAGGTTTTGTTCTGTACAACGAAAAAAAAAAAAGCATTGAAAACTATCTGGTAGGGCCAATGGTAATTGTCCTGTAATGGATAACTGTAGTCTGCAACTTTGTACAGTCAACAGTGTGCAAATACCAATCAGCAACACACCAACACCATACCTCCTGCAAGAAGTGGCTGGAAAATTCTATGAAACAAACAGCACTGGCCAAGACCTCTGCAATAAGAACTGGAACACCACCCAACCAAAATCAACAACCCCCATCCCAACCAGGTTCCCAACAACCAAACAAGTGACACCAACCCTGCCAAGAATCCTCCTCCACAGCCTACAACAACCCACCATCAAGTAAACACCCCTGTCGCCCATGGACACCCCTCGAGCCCCACCCTCCAACTAGGCGAAAGAACCTTCCTCTAGAACTCTGCGTCACGTGTGTGACACCCCCCAAAAGATGGCGGCCGGAAGAACGTCGGTGGGCAGCTGCTGCCAGAGGGGCGGTGGTGCAGACCTTTCCAAAAGCCAGCAGGCTTCGATTGGCTTCCCGGCCAGAAGTAGGTTACCGCTGCTGTTGCCAGCAACAGTGGTCGACCCGTGGTATATATAAACAAGAGCAAGGCCGTATTTTTAGCTCCATCCAGCACCACCAAAGGCGACTGCCCTCTTCCAACCAATTTTTTTAAAACAATGCTGATGGTCCCCTTTGAGGAACAGACGATGGCCTTGACTTGCCCATCCACCTGTAAGTGGTGCCCCATCCCCAGAAAAACATATCCTCAATGTCTTCCAACCGATAATAATGTTTCATCATCATCATATACGGCCACAATGTCACCGTCGCTCCCTTCCAGTCGCTATGCCCCACTTTCTATACTACCCTACACAAGAAGGAAGAAGCAGCAGCGTGGGAAGACACTCCGGAACTTTCTAGCGACGGTTTAGGGCAAAAACACAACGCGTGTTGCTCGATCCTCGCAAATATTTAACCTTCACAACTCGTGAAGGAATCGCAGGGAAGGCCGCAAAAATTGCGCAATGCCACTTTTGTTATGCTGCTTGCTAACTGGCCGTGCACATTTTTCTGTCAGCAGCAGCATATACCCTTGCAACCCTTGAAGCAGAAACATACAGCAGCAGCAACACACACGTGACTCCCCCTGAGCCCTGACTAAAAGGTGCTATCAGCCCACGAGATAACCACGTATCGTATATATCTGTAAGAGTCAAGAGCGATGCGTCTTCCTCCTCCCCAGAAATAAATAACATGACATCACACCTGAGTCAACCAGTGGTTTTTCACAACCGAAAAGGCCGCGCACTGAAACACACTCCATAATGGAGCAAGTGGTCGGCCCCCTAACGATCCACCGGCGACGTCGACAAAAGCAGCAAAGGGCAAGAATGTTACGTCACCAAAGCCCCAGTCAAACAGCACCCGCGAGCCCTACTTTTTTTTTTCCGTGTCTGTCGCCATTCACCAACGTCACCAGCGTCACTAGTGATAAGGCAAGCTGGCACCATTCCATCCTGCACCACTATAACGATCCTCCTCCAGCCCGGTTTCGGCCTATCCCAGCAGCACAAACCTGCGCCGACCAGCTCACCATCCGAGCACGCACCACGCATACACACCTTATTGCAACAATCCCTCTTTGCCAACAATTGTCCACACTAGGGCTCCACGAGTTGGTCGTTCCGCCGAGGCCGCCCGGCGGAAACTGCGCAAGAAGCGAAGGACAGCTAGAAGCAGAGAGCTAGAGGAGGGTATATGGGAAGAGAGGAGGGGGGGTTCTGGGGGATGGGACTCTCTGGGTGGGTGGTTGGGTGGGTGGGTTGGCGGAGAGCCTGTTGGGGCTGGCTTTGGTTGGCGGTGGCAAGCAGCGGCAACAAGCAGATGAAGCAGCAATGCCAGCTGTACCATACGACGTGGGGTATCCTCCAGAGCCTATAGGCACATTTCCTTCTTCCTGCAGACATGACCAAGGACGACTTGCGGAATTCCACCTCATTTTCTTCCTCCTCAGTATACGTGGATGGCGGGGGAAAAAATTATTGCGTCATTCTGGCCTCACTTTTGACTACACTTCTTCTGGAGAAGGCCTATTTGATCCAACCACAACGCGCTCGAGACGCAACAACCAACATGGATGACACGTCTCTAATCACACCCGGGTCTATCTCGAACGGAGGCGACAGTACCGTATTGTATATACGCTATTCAGCGATAAGTTCCCAGGCACGGTTCTGCAAAAATAGCAATTCCGCCATTGTCCATTGAACACAATGTCCTTCAGCCAAAAAAAGGAGGTCAGCTTGACCCAGACCACCCCAAGTTCATGTCCATGTAACCAATTGTGCGATACTGTACATTCATCATGGACGGAGATGCATCGGGTATCTCAATAAGGCTCAGCAGGGAGGCAGTACTGCAGTGCGGTTGCTGGGATACAGCATCGTGACTGCAATCAATCGGAAGAACTTGTCATGTACCGACCATTCACTGGAAAGTTTCGTATAGGAGAAACCATGATGATTTCGGTGAGGATGATGCGGGGGTGGTTGGGATTTTTGAATTTTTCTTGGCAAGGATGGGGAGAGAGGACGAAGGAGCAGTGTCGTGCAGTTGGGAACGAATTCTGAATGAGGTGAAGGACGCGAGGCGAGCGCCTTGACCGGATACGGCAGCCGGGACAAGATCATGTCCACATGGAAGACCCTCTCTTCGTGCTGGACCTCAGCCATCATTCAAAAACCTCAAAACCGGATGGTCCCTAACATTGAGCGACACTCGCACAAAATTCGAATTATATGGTTGTTATACATTGTCAGGCATTGTCACACGACCACTGCACTCGTCATGAGTCACTGTTACGTCACGGCCTGTAACAATGACATCAACAAATTTGTCCAAACTTGCCATCATGTGACTCATAAATTCGTGATTTTTACCATTATTGCACTGGTACCTCTCACCCACCCGACTCATACGCGCGGAAAGGATACGCCCCACCGCATACATTACCTTGTATGTCATACTTTTCTTGCATGAACGGGGCGCGATACCGTATCGCTGTTCCTTGTACAATTATCTCCAGCAATGTCGGAGGTTAATCGACGTATTGCATTTCCGTCCTGCATAGTATCACCTCAGGCCCTCAGCAGTTGTGGGTCTTTTAAAGGGTCACCTCCATTACTCGCTCACACACTCATACACACGCACTCGCGAAACCATCACAAGAAGCCCAGCCAGCTTATGAAACGATTGTTTCATGGGACATTATCTTCAGGGTGTGAATGATACTGTGCACAGCTCCTCGACCAATAGCGCTCACATGATACGCCACAGTTGGAGCCGAGGTCAGCCTCATGCGATTCTCTAGCTGCCACACTAGCCACATACAGTATACTATCATGCATTCATACGCAACTGCCGAGGTGCCTAGTGCAAACAGGTGGTAACCTACAAATTCGTGCAGTTTTTTCTCTCTAGAATTTGCCTATGCGTATCACACACATGAGCACCTGCGGGATGGTATTCACCATTGGTTAATAACCTGGTATGCCTACATGACAGTCATACCGTATGTATAGTTGGTGGGGAGATCTTCATATCAGTTGAATACTGCAAGGTAGGCTTTTGCTCCTGATTGCCCGAGACCTGACAATGGTCATCATCTGTACGCGATAAAAGGACAAAGTCCACGCAGTTCTTACGGTGTCTTGGGGTCACGCGCTTTCCTGGTAATCCCGAGTAAAATAGAGTCATGAACATCATTATCAGGAGGAAAGTATGTCGCCCAGAGTTTCCTTTATTCAAGGAAATTAACTAGCTACATAAACTGAAGGGGCCACAATCAGACGGAGAAGAAATCATGCGAAACCGAAACGGATAACGAATAGTCTAAATCATTAAGTATATAACAAGAGCACATGAGCCAGTTTGCATCACATTACTATACACGGCAGCACTATGGCAGTATACTTGAGAATCGGTGATGACACAATCTGCCATCTATCGATGATATATTGGTCGCAGAGAGTTGACAGACAGCAATAAGTGATTCGAACGTAAATGCGGAGTATACTTCTCTGCAAGGAGAAAACCGATATATAGTTTCTGAAGTAACCATCTGAAATCAATGTTCTGGTTTTGGCCCATAAAAAAATAAATGTCCTACTGGTTCTGAGTAAGTCCGAAATGTGACGATTTCTACTTGAAACCGACCAAAACCACTCCAACCATCAGTGCTGCTCTCGGTTTCAGGAAAACTCGCGCAATGAAAATGCCTTTTCCACTTTGTCCTTTGATGCGCACGGATCCTGTGGTCTGACCTCACATGTCGCATCAAATGCCGGGAGAATCCCAGCCTGCAGACGAATCCGGTTGTTTATCAAACGCGCAGATTGACCCGGTGCTAAATCTGGATTCAAGCCTATGTTACGCCCCTATATTAAAGCACAATGTGGAAATGTCAACAACTTTTTTTATTATTCCTCCGCAGTAAAAATCGCACTCGGCCTATTGATCAAAATTGTCTGTTACCTATATGTTGGCAATGGACATTTTCTGCCACTACCAACTCACACAACCACATTTCCGCTGTCATAGTACGGATATATTTATAAGGAGCTACAAGGCTACAAAACAGGTGAAGCTACATATTTTGTAGTCTGCACGGGGCTGACGGATGGATGTATCGTGCCTGGGCTCTTCCTCTTCAGGGCCCCGTTACGTGTGGCAGAATATAGAGCACGCATACCCTATAATATACGTAACACAGCCTGGACTTGTCCATAGAGTCATATCGACCACCGAGGACGCCCTCAAGAAGGCCCAAGTTCTGGTTGGTGGCTGCCTGCTCCCCCCACTGCTCCCTCCCCTGTCTACCTCCCTCTCTATCTACCCACCCACCCACCGCCGAAGCAGCAGCAGCAGCAGCCAGCCGTGTCTCCCGAGTTGCCTTGAGACACATTACTTTTTCAGGAGCAAAAGTTGCTTGATATAGGACCCCGGGTCAAAGAATGAACAGGGTGTTCCAACATGCCCTTCATTATATTACTCTCCGAGCGTCGAGGTCGGATAGGCTTTAGCATGCAACCTACTCACAGTCGGTGTGACCTCGACCTCTTCGACAGCCTCTCTGTCCCTCCTACCCTACAAGCACAGCTGCACTCTTCTGCTCGCTCGCCCTCTCCCTTCTTCTTCTTCAACCTCTCCCCCCATACACACCTTCCCCACCTCATCTCTCCCAACCCTTTCGTTTTCCCCTCAAGAGTCCTGCGTGTCATCTCCAACTCGGGCCCAGTCCTCTCGTCATGTCTGCTGTAACATGCCATATGAATCCCACTCGTGAGCAATATATGTGGTGACCCCTGCGCTTATCCCATCGGGCCTGTCTATTGCTGACTTCAGGGGGAGGTAGGCACGTGAAAGAGGCCTGGTATCACCGACCTCAGCCCGACCTGACGCGCTTATATACAGGGTGGTCCAATATACCTGTTGTAATGAGAAAAACCCACGGGCCTCAACAATGACCGCCAAAAATTGCTTCGAGCCGGAAATGCATGCTCCAAGCCTGTATCCTGATTTCGACACATAATGGAAAGTCCAGGGTCGCAATTTCTTTTTCGGCCACATAATGAAAGCGGACAATTTACTTTCAACTACTACAGGTAACCCGGCTCAAGTTGCACCACCCTGTACACATCCTCTCAAGACAAAAATGAGCACGCCTCGCAAATTTGACTATGCACATGTTGGCCAGGTGTTTCTGACCGGCCAATATGTCGGTGGGCCGAGTTCTCCAGAGACCTTCAGACAGCGTGACCGACAGATCGATGTAGTTGCCTGCCTACTCCGTACGTAGGCTACTGCCCAGCCTCCTCCTCCACCACCACCCCTCGTCGTCCTTTTGCTGTGTGCTTCGCCCCCAATGTTCCCAACCTGCGCAGCCTCACCTTCACCTCGAGGCCTCCCCCTCCTCTGCCTTCTCTCTTCCCTGTCTCCCCCATCTCCCCAAGTCGCATCCATCCAACCCTACGGAACCAACCAAGCAAGCATGGAAGCAACCAACAGCAGACTCCGCCGCCCAACATACAGCCGGGGTCTATTTTGGGCTCAAGCTGCAGCCTCCGTACCAAAGGCTTCACCTTTTGATGCTCCACCACCCACCAGCATCCTATACAACACTCCTCCCGGTCCATATCATTTAATGCAGGTGATTCACCCTGTAGTGCGGGCAATTTATCTGTATGCGGCTTATCAGATTGATGCTTTTTTCGCCTGGTAAACAATAACAGAGTCTACTTTTTCCGTATATGACCACGTTGTTGCTAGTATATGCACCGGGTGTTTCATATCAATGGCAAGTACCACTACAGGCGCTCTTTGCCTATCTGCTGACCTATATAGTGGCCTACGCCTACCCGTCCATATCTCGCCTGCCTACGCTGCAGGACCATAGGACACATCTCTTTGCGATCGATCCACAATCCCAAGTCCAACTTTGGGTCCATCACCCGGCCAATCTTCTGAACCCACACTTTTGTGTCCGGAGTGCACTGCGGATAGCCACAGTACTGATGGGGGCCTCTTCTGCCAAAGGTGATGACCCTGACCCTTCGTCTGCCCGGCATTAGAAGCCTCGTTAGTTAGATCTGAAAATCACTTATGAGGCAGCGTACTTATCGTATGAGGCCGACTGATAAGGCAAAGCGTGGAAGACTCCAAAGGTAAGTTTTGTGAACCACGCACGCACACTACGCAACCTGAAGAAAAAATGGGCAGTTATGTCAAGAGGCCAGACGCTTTCTATTGTGTCCATTCTCACGGACAGGACGCAATTTTTGACCACAACGCATTATAGCGATGTACTGTAAATACCACGACGCATTTATTGATCTCCGCATCGCTTTCCAAGCATATTCCGGACCTATTTCTAGTTCGGCATTTCCACTAAAAAGAGTTTAATGTATATATCCCTGGGAAGAAAAATCGACCTTGATGATGTCGCCCAAGTATGTCCCAACTATCTAGTTCATAGTGGCGCGTACCACACAGAATAATAGAGCAGCTTGGCGCACAACGAAAATCGTTTCGCATTGTGACACGTAGACCATTGTGCTCTTTCACAAGAATATAGCCAATGTCGTACGCCCTATCAACTTTCTTGTCTCCAACGTCCTGCTATAAACGTATCACATGAAAAAAAGAAAAAAAACGCCACCACCGCGATTAGACCCGAAAGAATATAGGTACTGTACGCACAGTGCAGAATGAGCCCATTGAGCAATCCATCTATAAAAGTTCTGGCGTTCTGCGACCTTGTGTTTCATGATCTCAGTATGTGTCTAAAAAAGGGCCCAAATCGCATCCTTATCATTTCGAGGAATGCAGAAATATGCATTGCATTCTGGACTGGTAGCTGTTGACTTCAATGTGGCAACCACATTGTCTGCAATGATGGGACGTATGGCAATATATGTTCCCGGGGATTGGGATAATAGTGAATGATGCACTCTGGCGTGGGCGGGTTGATGGACCGATGGGACGGATGGAATCTTGTACGGTAGCTACTGCTGCTGGTATAGTGTATATCTGGTTGCCCGGGAGAAAATCGATGGTTGGTTGGTTGGGTTCGGCTGCACGAGCTAGGGCTGGGCTGCGAGAGGTGAGGAGCAGGAGGGTGTGGTGGGGGATGTCAGTGAAAGAGGGGTGGTGCTGGCTGGCCTGGGCTCTCTGATGATGGGGTTGGTTTGTACTCTAGCTGGGAAACAGGCTGTTGGTGTCACTCGACGACATTTGACCCACTGCAAGCTATGCACGAGCACGAGTCCAGAATGTCAAGTGTGGCCTCCCAGGCATTCCGTCACACGCCATGAGACATTAGCGACAACCTCCCCGTCGAGAGCTACTTTTATTTCCAACCCTACTCCTTTTGCCCTTGCTCCTTGTCACCTGAAGTAGCGCAGGTGTTTCCGACCCGGCATATGCTGTGTATTATAATGCGAGTGGTCCTTCGCCCTTTTGGACTTTGCATCCCAACACTCCACCTGCTCTTCGGCAACACCGACAGAAGCAGCGTCGGTGGCGTCGGGGGCGTCGCGGGGCAGCAGAAGCATCGATTGGTTGTGAGCTGCAGCATCAGGGGCAGAGAGAGTGAAGCTGCAAGCTCGGCGCAAGAAGGACGAAGCCCCCGGACAGCCAGCCAGCCAGCCAGCAGAGGATGGATCAATGCGAGGACCTCTTTGCCTGCAGCAGCTGCTAGAGAGGACTTTGACTCCGCAGATGGAACAGGACACCATCCGGCGACCACAGAAGTGGGAGTACCGCCAGGGCATGCAACATGCTGGATGGGCCACCCACCCTCCAGGTCAGCAACCCCGGGTCCTGTCCAACCTGCATTCTTCCTCCTTTGACGAGGACTACAAGATTCATCCATAAAAGATGCATCCGGTGGTACCGCGTACGTCGAAATTGCATAAGTGCACATGCGTACGCCTGTTTCATCCTGGGAACTTGCGAAAGTTGCAAAGTCCTTGAAGCCACGTCCCACGGTACCAGCACGCACGATTTTTCTACCAAACAGTACATATGTAATGTCACGTGGCTTTACTGAATATTATTATCAGCCACAAGCACTCATTGACATTATTGAAAATTAAGTACGGCTAAGTACGTTATTCCGATGGTTAGATTTTTGGGTGCCAACGCAGCGGAACGGGTAGATTACAGGAGACCACGGATACGCCACCACCAATGCCCTGCGAGTGAGTCACCCGTCTGGTATATGGTATACCGGAGGGTGACGTGCATCCAGGTGAGGTGTGGTCGCCTGAATAAAGGCCTTCGCTGCCTGCGCCAAATTTTTACGTAACCGACGTCTCCCCGTCAATACCACGCCGTTTCTAACAATTCAATTCCTCCTGAACCACCCTGCGCTAGCTCCCTTGAACCAGACTGTACAGCAACCTTTACTGTAAATATAGCGCCCAAGAGTTTGCGCCGACGCAACTTTGAGCATGATCCCAACTGCCCAGACAGGTAGGACGGAAACATGGGGAAGAAATGAATGACCTTCCCGACAAACAGCTGCTTCCCAGATATATATTTTTTGTTGCCCACCATCTACTTCCTCCAAATCTCAACAACAATGCGGTAGAAGCAGTCAAGTGGTCCAATCTTCCATCTTCCCCCAGCATATACGCGGATGGTAAAAAATAGAGATAGAAACTGTACAGGTCACGTACAAGTGTACAAGGCCGCCCTGGTGCTGCAGAAAACACAGTTATTGCTTAATCACTTGTTGCTTAGGCAAGGATATACCAGCAGGGAAGGAAGAAGCGGATCTCTTTTCTACCTGATCGATACACACTTCTTTCTCCTCTCTCACAAGCTGCAGAGGGTTTTTGGTCAAACCGCCCCAAGTAGGCTGGGGGAATGCAAGACCAGCAACCTGGCCCCCTATGTTATTCTGGGGAGGACCAGGAAGGGTGCAAAGGTCTTCATCACCTGCCAGGTTCATGCCTGTTTCGCCGGATTTAAAACGCGTAGTTACGTGTATAGGCGGAGGCTACATAGGATGTAGCGTAGTTCTGTGGACTGCAAGTTCTTGAGGGGACCTTGGCTTGGTTGGGCAATGGTTGGGTAGGTTGGTTACATAACCGGCAGGGGGTTGCGTTACTGACTGAGTGTCGCTTTTGCACGTCAACAGTTGCAAGTCCACCTTCTGGGTTGGACTACTGCCAGCTAGCTACCTTGATGGTTGTCCCGGGTTCGACTCCTGAATCCGACATGCTTGGGTGAACCACGCTATCTCACGCAATTGCGCATCATTTTATTCGCAATTCCGAAAATTGGCCAATATATTTTTAGGGTCCTTGTTTTTGGGGGCAGAGGCGGAACTCCCATGGTGGGTAGCAGCAGCAACAGCGGCGTCGTCAGCGCCTATTGATTTTACGAGTGGGCCCATCCGCGGACACACACCTACGTACAGCAGTGCTATAGCCCTAGGGTCAACTTCCCCATAGGGGATGTCCAGTCCCCCAGAATTTCTATCTGCCTGACCCAGCATACTGCTGATTCCCTCACTCGCTCGAAGGTCAAGCCAGAAGCCATAATTAACCCTGCCGTGCAGCAACTACTTGACTTCCGCCCACCATCATCCGTCCGCTGCAAGAAAACCATCCGAAGCATCAGGCGGAGAAAGCAGTGGCAAACCGAATTCCTCAGCATGATAGGCCAAGGATGTTTTTCCCTTCAGTGGCCTCCCCGCCTGCCGGTACCAGCTTCTTCAGCATGTGCGTCATCAGAAGAATGTGATGCGATGGGAACAATGGAGATGGGCCGCTTTTGCTCGACTTGGTGGCTCATGTCCCACTTGACTCGACCCACACGGCTATTTATACGGCTCCGAATAATGGGCCTTGAGGGATCCTTCCTTGGCTCTTGATTGAGGAGATCCAATACATCGTGTAGTTATGCCCGTCGCATCCCTGCACTTTCGGAACCAGATTTTCGGACGGGATTTATGACTCACCCTGCCAACTTTCATATTCGGCTTGTACGCTGCTGAATGCAGATGGTCAGCAGCTGTACCAGCAGTTGCAACATTTGATTCCATCTGTACTGCACTTGTTGCTGGAGGGAACAGTCTATAATTTCCAACCTGAACATTAAGCGTCGACGGCACGTGATACTTCAGAAGTGACTTTTGTCCCACTGTAAGCAACCTTATTTCCTCTCTCCCGACCGGCGATATCTTGTCGTCTCTTCTCCTTGCTGGCTCGAGGCCAAGCAGGCAAGTTCCCAGCCAGCCCCAAAGGGACATTCATCGCCTTCTTATGCTGGCGCCCAGAAACAAACCAAGCCAGTTCTCCTTGACCATCCTCCGCACCCCTTGTAAGCCATGCATGTCTTCCAGCCAGCAGCAGCATCCGCGGATAACTGGACCCTCGATGGACGGAGGTCACCTTGCCTACATATCCAGTTCCCATCCGTCACACTTATTGACGTCGGGGGGCCATCGCCAACTGCAATACGTCACTCACTTGAGGCCAACCAGCTCGGTTAGGTCGGGGGCAAAAACAAGGTGACATTTACGCCTATCCAGAAACATGTTATCGGAGAAGGCAGACGGGCGAAGGAGGATTGGATGATGATAATATATGCGGGGTATGAACCTTTCAAAAAGTGCCATCAACAGCACATGCAGACGTTTGGCGTCACAGACTGTAGTCGCCGCCACAAAAGCTTCCACAGCTGCGGTACAGTATAAATACAGTACGTGTGGCAAGCATCGCGACCTTCTTCGGCGACCCACTTTCGAGTGAACCAACTAAAGCAGCCCAGCCAACCAACCAGCAGTTTCAGCAACATTGCTCCGTCGAGCCATTTTGTACACACACAAAAAAGAGAATTCGCGCACCTCCCCAGAGATAACATGATCCTGTGTGTACGTGGCCACATATATCCTTTTCCCCGACAGATAAGCCTATCTGGCCCGCAGACTGCTGCTGCTGCCACCCCCCTCTCTCATGCCACCCATTCATCTATCCATCCATCCCCCCTCTCTGCATAAGCAGAAGGCCACGGAAGAAAGCTCTGGTGACGTGGATGGCGCCTGTTCCTCTTCATCACGTGCCTTACACCCCCCCCCTCCGCCTAGTACCTGCCGCGGATATGCCCCCTACCAATAAGACGTGTTCCACATACCCGGTTCGAACATGCCGCCAAATGCAGTCACCTATTGAAGGACATTGCAAAATGTTAAAGAGCGGTGATGCCCACCGTCGACCGCATGAGTCCAAGGCCGACTGCCTGGCCTTATATGCATGCCCCCCCTTTTTTTTTAATGTTCCCAGGACTCACCCGCTCCTGGACCACCGGACGTGTAGCTGCGGAGGATGCGAAAGATGGCTGCCCTGTCGGTTGCTGCTGCTGTTGCCAGTGGGCGGCTCCCTCCTCCTCCTGTTTTGAGGTCGTGGGTTGGGGGCTGATGACGAGTGTTGGGCCTGCGTCCAACTATCGTGCTCCGCCGCGAGAGAGCCCGCCAGCTGCTGCTGCTCTCTGCTTCTGCTCCAACGGCTCAACTGAAGCACTGAACCTCCGGTGGCAGCAGCGGCCCCCAACTAGGACGCAACCACCGCAACGCAGCAGCAGCGACGCCCGATTGTTGGGACGACAGCCCAACCCTCCTCGAATGTTATGTGCGATGATGAAACATGACCGCAGCCTTCGGAGGGCGCGGAGAGGGGCTGAAGCAACGGCAATAATCTTTGTTCCCGCACCTGGCGAGACCGACCGATGATACGGCCCTTAATGGATTTACCACCTCAGCGGGGGGCGTCGCAGCACAGGGTGAATGAGCCTCGCCCACGTCCACCGACAGACGTCAATGACGTCGCTCAACATGTAGAGAGACGTTGCATTGTATATGTCTGTGGTTAGCCAGAGAAGGTGGCCTGATGAATACTAATGGGGGGAGGGGGGGGGGGCAATAGTGTTTTCACCAGACAGAACAGGAAATGGCCTTGCCTGCAGCCAAAATAATTCTTTCTGGAGCATTAGCTGGGGCTTGTATGCTGTGGCAGTCAACATCACACAAAACTCCTTGTCTTCACTCCCCATCATGAATTGTAGGCCAACCTCTTCCATGTTGATGGCATCAAGTGTTACACCACATGGCAATGCTAATCACCCACTAATGGTTGGGTTGATTTACATGAATTATATTTTCATACCCCTTTAAAAAAGTAATCACCTTACTGGTTACTGCACTTATATTACCACACTTTAAAAGGCCATACTCACCTGTTATTGAAGGGAAGTGTTGACAAGGCCTGTATGACTTTTTGCTTTTATAGTTGCCCAGGGGCCATAGTTATGTGCAAAGAATCTTCCTTGGTATGTAACATTTAGTTACGGATTTAAGTGCAGAAAAACATGAGTGGCATTTCCATTGTTCAGCATTCATTGACATATTTGGTCATGCACATCTAGCACTTCCATGCTGTTGCCACATTTTACACACATCTGAATTGTTGATGTACAGTTAGTTGCAGGAGTATCTTAGCAGACCAGACCAAAAAATTTCGCGGTCTGGTCTGGTAAGATACTCCTTTAACCAACTGTACAGCATCTCTGCTTATAGCATGGCATGTCAAGTTGATGGAAATATTCACCTGCTTCTCACTTTCAACTATATTATCCAAATTTTAATGTCACAATTGGGAACAATGCAATTTTGAAAATGCTACCTCTGTGAATGACTTCTTTTTTATTCTTTCATCCAATATCTAACTAGTGTAATGCTACAGACTGCTTTATAAACTGCCAACTTTATCCTAAATATGGGGCTAAAATGCAAAATCACAGCTTGTAAGGGGGTTATGACTGACAACCACTTGCAACAACCCTCCATTAAGCACAAATCCCATCCACAACTGAGCAATGTCCATTTTGTTACACAAAACTGCTCCAATTGAAAATAGGGGCGGGAATTGCTAGGGAGACACGTGTTTCACGCTTTTGTGGTAATTACAAGCAAATGGTCGGGTACTCCTGATTATGCTTCAAGAGGTTTCCTGTACATTGGTAAACCATAGTAGTAGTACCAAATTTCAGAACATTACTAAACACAACACAGTTTCAATCTTTGTAATTTTATCAGAACCAAACGTCTTTTCCATCCAGTCACCATCAGACGTGTGTTTAAGACCTAATTGGTTCAAAATTGACTTACTAGCTTCTAACATGTACAGGAAATATATTCGTTTAGTAGTACTAATTATGATCCAGTCTAGAACAGTTGTGGAGGTTTGGAAACCCCCCTGAAGTGGTAAAACATGCTTACAAGGACAGAGAAGAAGCAGAGCCATTGGCCAGCTGAGAAATGTACAAAAAATACACCATATTCAGCTAGACACTTCTGCATAATAAGGAAGAGAAGAAACTCTACTCAAAATAGTATGATTACAAGACAAGTGTTCACTTTTAGATGTGTTTTAACCCCTGGAAAAAATTCTGGATTACATGTTGCCTTTGCGAAGGCCCACTGCAATTCCTCTAATCGAGATAATCTCAGGTTATAAATGCAGAACCAGCTCTGTTTTGCCACAGGATAAATTGCACATCCATGAGGCGAAAGAAACTGAGCTAAACTTAAAAAGTCACTTCTGATACTCAAGCATTTTTAGACTCTGCTTCCACCTTCCAAAAATAATTTGAATGCACTGCAGAAAAGTGCACAAACTCCCGTTCCAAAGGCAGCAAGCAAGTATACATCCTTCTTATGCCGCATGTAACATTAAGCTCTATGCCACAGCCTCTATCCGAGTTCATGATATACACCATTCCAAAGATTAGAACTTGGCTGTAAATTTTTTGTTCAAATATTGTCCAAAATCCAACATAGCAACAAGCATATCTTTAGCTACCACAGCTAAACCCCACATCGATTTAAGCATTTTTTCGAAGCTTCATACCATATTTTGCAAATCTCTGTGGAGCATTCTTGCCTCCAAAAATTGCCTTCAGGTGGTGCAAAAAGTGAAGGTCACTTGGTGCAAGAGCTGACAATGAGTGGCCAAGGGACGAAAGGATGGGAGTGCGCCACAAAAGCTTACAAAATGTGGTACCAGAATTTGAGAAATGTATTGATCAGCATGGAGTTCGTGTGCAATGGTAGATCAAGAATGTAGCTAGGTTGAATTGGGTGGAAGATTCCTTAAAAAAACATTTACTTTCCAACCGTATTTACTTTTGGAATGTAGCAATATAAAATAACTTCCACATCACGCAAGGGCCCTATAACGATCCCTACAATCAATCATGTCTCATGCAATTCAAAGACAATAAACACACCACTTTCCATCATACATTCTTACATACGTCTTTTATTATATCCCCCCCCATTTACTTTTATCCCTGTCGAAAAAACAAAGAGTGCACCGCTGAATTACATACAACGAACACGACTGGGTAAAAGAAACTAAACAAAACAGACTTCAATCATGTTGAGTCTCAATTATAATACGTGGTTTGCAAAAAATAATAATTGGGTGACAAAATTGGGTCCGGCTAAATTCACAGGCGCCTGGAAAAACTCCACATACGGGGGCTGCTGCCACGGCACATCCCTATCGGATCTTTAATAGGCAGCTAAATTGTTGGGATGTAAAGGTGGGAAATGGGTAAAGGTCAGGATGTAAAAGATGAGTGTGAAGAAAGGAGAGATGGGAGTGGGAAGGGAGAGGGCTTAAAGCGAATAACTTATGGTTTCCTCCTTCTGGATTCCCCTCTACTGAGTTGCACATGGTATTCCCCCTGGACCACCCCGATGCCCCTCATCATCATCTGAGTCGTATGCCTCCTGTCTGTGACCTGATGACCCTTCTCCAGGGCCAAACCCATCACGGCCTGGAGTGTAATCGTGAAGGTCCACCTCCTCCACATCGTCGCCTTCCGGACGGACAAATTCGGGTCGCTCTGGGAGAATCTTCTCTAACTCCTAAAACCAGTAGATGCAAAGCATTAATTACTGAACAGTAGGTACAACCCTGAACCCCAAAGAGTAGCCATAAAAAATGAAGTGAATCAAGTCCATAAAATTATAAGGCTGTAGAAACAAGTGCAATGCACTTAACTACATTTGTTGGAGTACGTCAACAGAAGACTCTATGTAGATTGGAAGGAAGGATTACACTATCCCGCAATGATTTCGTGGCACGGGTTTGATTAGTGACCTAACCTAACCCAACGGCGCTGATTTCCATTTTTCCTTGTCACATGTACGGCTTTCTTGCAATGATAGCATTAATTTGATTACATTCTACAAATGCATACAATTTACCAAACAATATATAAAACAACTAGCCTAACCTTCCAAATGATACCTCACGTGTCGAGATAACACAAAACCATATCTAGTGCATTCTTTTTTTTTTTTTGGGGGNGGGGCGCACATTTTCCACACACATAATAATCAAAGCTAACTAGGGGAATTTTTTGGCTGCATACCCAAAAATTTGTGATCTTGGCATTTCCTCAACACTCCGGTAAAATTGGGATGATTAGGTTGTTTTATTCATTATTCAGTAACTTTCATTGTAATTAATTGCAGTATTTAATCAAATAATCACATTATCATTGCAAGAAAACTGTATGTGAATGTGATAAGGAAAAATAGATATAAGATCTACCATCAGAGCCCTCGTGTTAGGTTAAGTCACTCATCAAATCCTGTACCACAGAAAATACACCATGTTCATTGCAGTTTGTCAGTGTGTGTGACCACATTTTGCAAGCATCCATCAAATGCACTTGCCCTCATGCAGATTACTGGTAAGCCTCTCCCTTGAGCCTAGTTCCATTAGAAGTTATTTTTGGTATGTAGAGCTATTACAGGATCATGCATGTAATGCACACCAAGGAAACAACCTAGCACAGCATGCTTAGTGCTTACACAGTACATTATTAGCTACCAGGGGATGGTAAGTTACAAACACTGATTCAAGTTCATTTCATATTCCTAAAAATACGGATATATATATATATCAGGTGGTACAGCAAGTGTTTCACAAAAGTAAACCTTCTGGTACAGTACTGGCCAATAATCGAGGCAACGACTAGCGACATTTTCCAGAAGCGGCAGAAGAATGAATCTTGCTCGCCCGGCTTCTAGTATGCTTATCTTCGATTCCTTCTTCTGCCGCTTCGGGAAAATGTCGCTAGTCGTTGCCTCGATTATTGGCCAGTACTGTACATAACACAGATGCCAAAATCAGGAGGAAACATTAAGTGGCACACCATTTGGTTGTGGTCCCTGTCAATATGAAGGGAAGCCAAATTTTAAAGTTACCCCAAATGTTATTGCTGGTACCATAATTTTCACTGCTAATAAATCAAGATCACTGATTCCACTCAGTCAATTTCCTTTCAAAATTCAAAAGCCACTTTTGTTGGTGTCACAAATGCAACCTTGATCACGGCATAATTAAGCCATGGTGTAAGCCAGTGTTAGAGAGTCTTATTTACACCAGACCTAAATATTTGATTGTGTGTGTGCAGCCAGTGCTACACAGGTGTCACATCAGAACTTCTACCAAATAAGTGCTGCTAGACCATGGCTCTGCTACCTTTGCACTGGAACAAATGCAGTGCTTCCACTTGTGTTACACTATGGTAGACATTAGCCAAGATTTGAATTGGCCTGATGATTCTCAGAGTCAGCTGTACCTGATGCCAAAATAAGATATCATCTCTTATAGCATTTTTGTTCTACAAGCTCAATCAGTTTTACATCCGATAAAACAAATTTAATCTCTCAACAGTACTGGTTAAAAATTTTCACTCTCTTCTGTGTCACCGTGGTTGTCAAGTATCTAAGCAAGAATCTACTTGCTATAGCAGGGTAACCAAAGGTACAGCCCCGAGCATAAAGTTGGAGACGCTGAGGGCCTTCTCTGACTTTACTTTATCCGACTCAAATTAATGGTCTACTTTTTGGCGAGTTAGCTGCTTTAGGCTTGCGTTCGTGTATTTATAACTGTATATTTGATATTGTAATGGCTGGGATTGGCAGAGCACCCAGCCAAAGGGGAGGGCCAAGGAGTTAGCAACTCCCTGGAACCGGGGTACACACTGGCCAAGGAACACGCCCGGAACCAGGTGGAACCATCCGGTTCCAGGATCAGGTGTACAATTTTTTGGGGAGTTGCTAACCCCTTGGGGAGGGCCTGCTGTCACCAACTTTATGCTCGGGATTGTACATTCTCCTGCAAGCAACCTCCTTCCCTGCGGCTAGGAAGCCAACATGACTCATTATGTGAATCCGTGACATTTCCATCAATGCAGATGTGAGCTGAAATCACTCACATGAAGAAAAACAATCTTGTAAGAATGTCCTTGTAATAAAGAGAAAAAAAAATCTACTCAATGTTTAAAACTTTTATGTAAAAAATTGTTATGTCAACATCTACCACAAAAATCCCCATAGCCAAATTACCTGCTGGGTAGGAACAATGGCAGGTAAGCACTGAGCAGTGACATCACCTTCCTCATCTTTACACTAATGTAACTGGTGTTTCTTAAGTCTAATTTGTTGTCAAACATATGGAACCTTCTCTGTCAATCGGTCATATTTGACTAAAACCAGATATGTTGTAATACCCATGTATTCATGTTATGGAGTTCATCTATCCATGCTTGACTGCAAAACTACAACTTTTCATGCATCTTTGGTCCGCAAGGTGTTATCTGGAGGCTCATAACTCCTCAAGCACATTGTCAAATCCAAAATGGGTTTGAAACTACTTTACTGCCAAGCCTAGCATCAAGTAAGCGTCAATTAAAATTTTCTGATTCGAAATGGGTTTGAAAAATTAAATATTAAGGCTGATGAAAGTTGGCCCATTATAAAAATCTCCCATTGGCCTTCAATGTTTACAAGAGATATTCACAAGATCTGGAGGGCAAACTGGCACTTTAGATATGTTGTTGCCATTATTTTGTCATAATCAGCCTCTGTCGACCAGTCCTCCCTCAGAAACCACAAAATATAAGCAAATCAAAAAAATATCAATGGTTTTGAAAGCTCTTTGCAGGATCTGTCAGGTAGGGAATCCAAAATTTCATAGATGCACAATATTTGTATGCAAAATGACATCCGAGGTTTTGTTTTTAATGTTTCCCAAATTGTGGAACATTTCCGACTGCCCCTTAAAATGAAACCTGCTAAGTCTACTTGAAGCATCCATAAAATGTTGAAATTTAAAATGCCATTTAAAAAATAGAACTAACACAGCATCTCGATAGTCAAAAAAGTAGCTTCCAAACTCTCACGCTACTTTTTTTCTTAGAGAAGGCGGGGTAAGAAGTCAATGGATGAGAGGTATGCAAGTTGGCTCCTTGTTCTCGCTACAACAGTTTCTTGCAAGCTTGTGAACACACCTTTAGTGACTCGACCAGAGAATGGTGCCGACATCACAAGCTGTTCGTTGTCACTTTATTGTGATGTCAGTGCCATTCTCTGGTAAAAACAATAATACCGTGGCACTTAAGAACAGTGTCGCAGGGTAACACTAAAAATGCACCATTTCAAAAAACATGCAGCCCGAAATGAAATCTGCGCTTACCTTAAGCTGATCCTCTGTAGTGAAATGTGAGTCCGGGAAGACAACATCAAACTTGAGGTAGAGGTTCCCCTTGTCAAAAGGGTTTCGGTGCCTTGGCATCCCCTCCCCAATCACTGACTTCACCTGCCCTGGCTGCACGACCTGTCCAGGGGGATGTTTGACCACCAAGTCACGCCCATCCAAGTGCTTCACAGTCAGGCAAAACCCACAGAGGGCCTCGGTCAATGTCAGCGAATGTGTCATAAATAGGTCATCTCCAGAGCGCTTGAAACGCTCATGAGGTTTCAATTGCAGGACAATGATAACGTCGCCTGGTTCAACACCTGGCGCCTGGTCACCCTCCCCTCTGAAGTTTATCCGCTGTCCATCAGACATCCCCTGTTCCACATGCACCTCCAGGATCTTGCTCTCAGAGCCAACCTTCTTCCCCTTGCATGACTGACACCGGTCCTTCTCAGCCACAACTTCTCCTTCTCCAGCGCACTCTGGGCATACCCGCTGTATCTGCTGGGCCATACCCGGGGCCAGCTGGTGATAGGTCACCTTGATTCCATGGCCCCGACATGACTTGCACGTCTGCTGTGCCCCAGCAGTGCCTCCCCGACCGTCACATGATTTGCATAGGACATTCTTGCTCAGCTGCAGCTTAGATGTTTTCCCATTGTAGAGGTCTTCAAGAGTCACCCTGTCAGGAAGGGTTTTATGAGTGAATGTGATAAGCTGATCATAAATAATGCACATGACAAGTGAAGGGTTAGAAGTGCAGCAAATGAAAGCACATAATGTGCTGATCATCGTAGAGTAGGAGATATAATAATGTCTCAACCTGTATGACACTTTAGTTGCTACTGTGATTATTTGTGATTGCAACATGTCTTCCCTTCCCTAACCTTCTCCGCACATGGGCATCTACAAGCTTAAACCAGATCCAATGCAAATCTCTTGAACATTTCCGAGACTCTAAGGTTGACTCAGCATTACACATTCTACTGTTCAGCCCTCTCACTCACCTCAATGGATGCACTGTGTCCTCTCCTTTCTGTCTCCTCCTCCTCCCAGGCCCTCCACCCCCACCCATCCCAAAGAGGCCTCCGCCAAACAAGTGGGACAGTAGATCTTCCCCTCCAAATGCATGGTCCATTCCTCCTCCACCTTCTTGAAGACCCTTGAGGCCATACTTGTCATATATCTGTCGCTTCTTGGAATCAGACAGCACCTCATAGGCAAACGAGATCTCCTTAAACTTGTCTCCAGCCTCTGGGTTTTTGTCTGGATGGTACTCCTTAGCTAAGCGACGGTATGACTAGGGGGAAAAACAACACCAAAAATTAAACATCATTGCTAAATTTTTGCCTGATCACACCCATTTTCTTCGAAATGTTCTAGAGTCAAAATTCAACCTTTGTCTCAGCCATGGCTCATCATATTTCAGAAATAATGCCTTGATGGGCCTGCCTTGGGAAAATTCTAAATAGTAAAGACGACATACAACCTTGAAACAAAAGAGGTTATATTCGCATAACACAAACCTTGAGAATGGCATTGAAAAATTGCAGTCACAATAATTTCTTAACTGAAAACCTTTGACGTCTCCGCCAGAATTGTACTCAATCTTGTGCAACCAATGGATGAGATATCAAATTCAGGTGGTGGCTCGTACTCCCCCGAGTCCCTAACAGGACAGTCAATTACACTTTTAAAAATCTAGGGGCATAATTATGTGAAGCTGCATTTCGTTTGGAAATGTGAACAGACTTCACTAGGAATGTGAACAGCTAATTTTTATGCGGACTATCTTGATATTGGATGATAAACATTTTACAGGCTTACACAGCTGCATTATTCCATGATTTATAAACCTGCCAGGGGCAATTTATTCTAGGTGATTATAATCTTCTGTTCCAAAAACAAACAAAAAAAGGGTACATCTTTGCAATAGGCAACTGCATTAAGAACAAAAGGCTGAGTCCAAGCTGTTTGTAATTAGGGAAAGGCGTGAAAGATGAAGACTTTAAACTCTTTAACAGTGTGAGGTGCACTGCATGACCAAAATGCAGCGTTACATGTAAAACATAAGCTTCATCTATTTGGACCAGTCTATTTCTGCCCTGAGTGGAGATTAGGCGGATCAGTTCTTGCTTGGGTGGTCGTAATGACTGGCCTTCGCAGGCCCTTATCTCCTCTGAATGAAACAGGCAAGTCCAACACAGCATTGCATAATTTTACCTGGTACCACTACACATTAGCTGCCCAGTAAAGTGCCATGTCATACCAGGTGTAGGGAGAACCATTGTTGAAGCCTACATTCTTCCCAGAAGTAACCACAATGCAAGTCGCATTTACCAGGAACGCAACTGGCACTTCCCCCAAAAAGACAACAAAACTGGGAACAGATGAGTGTACATTTTGAAAGTTGACATCTCATGTTTTATACAACATTTTGGCAATAAAAATTTGGCCATTTCTGATTACCAGGATGCAAATGCAGCACGAGTGGTTCATGTCACACCTGTTTACGCTACATATTCGCTCGACTCATGTAAGTACAGTAAAACCCCGATTATCTGACTCCTCGGTTGATCCGATTGTCCCACTCCAGCAATAACTTGTTTTTCTCATCAAATACTGTAATGACTAATGTACTACACATTTGTTTCATATTGCCTTCGTTAAATTGTAAATACAGAAGTGTGTAATATATAAATACTGCACTATTTCTGAGAAAATCATAATATTGTACATTATTTCATGCTTTTATGTATTTTATTGTGTTTTATTAAAAGTTTTATTTGCTCCTCGGATTATTCAACCTTTGTTGTGTTCCGACCATGCCCTGGTCCCATGGGATAATCTGGGTTATACCGTACGTTAACATGAAATGCATCTGTAACATTCTGCCCCATTGGCGTGGAGCCTTTATGGTCTGGTCGCCGTAACTCCCGACACAGTTGTGCTGCCCCAAGTTGCATTATGAAACCCTCGACCACCTCCGTTCTTTTCACCGGTTAACCACACCATTCCATCCCAACCAAAACACTTCTGTAGGTTCACCAGACAAAAAGACATGCCTCAAGATCATGAAGTGGCCATGAATTGCATAATACCCGCCTTGTTTACTCTCCAAGGCCACCATTCAGATTACCTCGCCCCTGTTCCACACACAAAAAGGAATCTCCCACCCCCAGAGAGGGCCCCATCGGAACCCTCCGCACACCCAAAAATCCGCCCCGAAAACACCCAAGGCCTTTCTTTCTTCCCCTCCCTCCGTCCCCCCACCACCGTCCTCCATGTGGTTTATTTCTGGCCCCGTGCCCGCCCCTGGTCCGCTCAACCCCCCCACATGCTTTCGACCAAGCCCCAGTGGGGGGACCCAAACCCACCTTCTTGAGCTCCGCGTCCGTGGCGGTCTTGGACACCTCCAGGATGTCGTACAGATTGATGTCCGCCATGTTGACGGCCCCGAGAGCTCCAGCGAAAAGGAAGGAAGGCGATGCGGGGCTCGACTCGAGCTAGTGGTGGTGGGGTCAGGTAGGTGGTGGTGGGGGTGGCTGGGGGGATGGGGAGGGGGGGAGCCAAAAGGAACAAGGGTACCAGGTGGACACAAAGATACGGTGTCGCGGACAGTGTCCGGTAACCAGGGAGTGACTCAGCACGAGAACACGCTGCGTCTGGTAACACCGGAATGACGTCACAACGACCGCGTGGTTGCCACATCGCTTCAGAACAACCAAAAAAAATGTAAATTGCAAATGACAAAATCGAGCAAAATTGTGTAGCATTTTCGCACAAAAATTGACTGGAAATGTGATTGATTGCGGTGACGTCATTAAATTAATACCGACTGATTACGTCACAAAGGAGCGGGAGGTACGAATGGAACTTCCGGTTCGTTCACCTCACTGCAGCTCACAAATGGCCTAAAAAATACAGACAATAATTGTGCGGTAAATGTACCGGAAATGTGTCGATGATGATAATAATAATAAACTGGGGCTATGATGCAACAAGGACAAAAGGATACGCTTTCTATTATTCTTAGCATCCGACCCTTTTCCAGTTCTTTCACCCAGTATAAATACGGGTCGGTTGGAGATCACTTGTCATTTTTGTGGGTGTTTTGGGGAAGTGCAGAGTTGCAGCATTGCAGTTATGGCTGGGACCTTCCTGCTGATTGTTGTGGCTTGTTGCGTAGTCAGTGGAAGCACTAGGAGCATCATATTTGAGGAAGATCCAGGTAATGTAAATATGTAATACCTGAGCCAATTCTTTCTGCATGAAAAGCACGGCAGGAAAATGCATACCTTCCTTCAATGCTTAAAACTAATTTAATTAATATAAAGGACCATTAATTGGATGGTGTTATGCAATAATGAGTCATCCCACAAAAATGTCAAAATTATTGAGTTAAGCCCAGCAACATATACCTAAAGGATCGTACTTCATTCAGTTAAAATCACACTTGTGAAATCTGCATACTTCTGCCTTAAATGACCAAAAAGAACACAGAATTTATTTCACAGGTATGACCTTCAAAGCCCCCTTTCTCAAAAGGTCTCATGTGGGTTGACTCATTATTACGTAACACGGTCGAATTACATACAGTATTGTAATAATTACAGCACTACAATGTACTCCCAATAATTATCCATGCTAATGAGTGCAAGGGTTATGTACGGATAATCAGAAAACACAGCTTTTACAATAATGGTAATAGATACTGTAGAAAGGAGCTATTCACAAGTTTTCACTACTCTGCCGTCAGTTGTAAGAAGACCGTAACTCAAAAACTAGCAAGGGCGAAAGTCGCATGCATGCCGTGCACTAATCCACCCTGGCTCAGAGGGGATTAGTGCAGGGCGTGCATGCGACTTTCGCCCTTACTGGTTTTCGAGTTACGGTCTTCTTACATCAGACGGCAGTACTGTATATACTACATCTTACTTTAAATTAAATTAAAATAATAAAACTTACTATAGCTTTTTAGTTTTTATTCTGGAATAAGTCTAACATTTCTCTGTTTGCAAGATATATTGACAGTCTCTCGGACTTGTTACTTCTAAAATTTTTTTTGGGGTGATGCACAGATAATCCGTACCTAGATAATAATTGGGAATAGTGTCGTTGAATACCCATTTTTATCAGAACTAACTAGAGATGTACTTTTCCACTTCCTCCAAGCGGATCGTTGCCAACCTGGCGAGACAATAAAGCGAGAGTGCAACATATGCACCTGCAGCAATGGCGCCTTAAATTGTACTAAAATGTACTGTTTCCCGGAGGAGGTTGCGGATGAAGAAAAAAGTGGTAAGAGTCTTGCCTCACCGTTTATTTATGAAATACTGTACAGCATTTTCTTTCTTATTGCAGAAACCTGCATACCTGGATCGACTCGAAAAATTGCTTGCAACACCTGCAAGTGCAACGGTCGTGAGTGGCATTGTACCAAGAAATACTGTGGTGACAATTGAGATAGTACACCCACTTGAAAACAATTAGCTGATGGCCAGCGCATCACTCTGCAACTCATGGCTCAGCTGCGTCTGCAAGTCCGACAGCTTCTTTTTTAGGATTGATATCCCAGTCATGACAATATTTTCAGGCCGTAGAGCTCCACTGCTCTCCACATTTAAGTAGAACTTGTTTGGCTTGCCATCCCAGCTGTATGAAGCTTGAACTGTAAAGATATATTGCTTGTTAGTATCAAATGAAACTAAAGGTGGGTTTATACTCCGCCGTAAGGGGCGAGAAGCAGCAGTAGCGCCGTAAAGAAAGCAAGCCTGCTACTGCAAGCGGTTTATACTAGCTATTGTATGTGTACTGTATGTCAAGCATTGCCGGATTCCTAGTACCCACGGTGTCCGCCAGGTGTCCGCACCTCCGGTCTGCCACGGATTTTGGGACTTACATTTTTTAATACTAAAAACGTCCATGGGTCTCGGCAATGATCATATTAGCTGGCCAAAAATCAAATCGTTCCGGGAATATGCCTAATGAGCCAGCTTTCGGACACATACGGCAAGCAGCGCGGCGCTTTGCGGAGCCACCATTTTTTTTTGCCGTAGTGGCCTTATGACGTAGCTGAAAAGTTGAATTTCGTTCAACTTTTGCAGCGGCCGTAGGGAGTTGAAATTCACGCCGTAGTGCGCTGGCGATACCGCAGCAGCGTGCCGTAAGCTGCCGTAGTGCCCCTTACGGCGGAGTATAAACCCACCTTTATGGTGCATGCAGCCAAGATTTGAGGAGAAAAATTATTCACATTTCTATTAAAACCTGACATAGCATCCCTTACCAAAGTAATTATACTATAGTTGGGTAAATCAATCAGGAGTTTAGTCTAACATGACTTAGAAGTAACGAACCCTGAGGAACCATGTTAAATTCAGTGTGCATTCAAAGACCTGTTGGATTGAAACACAACATTTCTTGAGAGTCAAATGAAAATGAAATGAAACTCAAAATATCATGAAAGTTCATCATTGTAAGCTCCGTACTAAATAATATTGTGAAGTGCATATTCCAATGACTTAAAAATTTAGTCACAATGAGAGTAAATTCATGGCAAACCATCATTACATGAACCCCTTGATAAAAGGGCAGGATGGATAATGGCAGTGCTTTTTTATCTAGAGTCTAGACTACTACTGACATGATGCAATGTAATGATGAGGTTACCGCTTCTCATTTATGAAAGGAAAATTGGCAGTTTTTGGTATAAATGCCCATCACTTTCTGTGCTCACTGATGCGATCACACCCTAATTGCAATGCATTGCAACCACAAGGCCACTTGATGCCTGGCGTTAAATTTTTAACACCAACATTGTATAGAAAGAGCAATGCGTCTTCATTCTTTCTGGCAGGCAGTCAAAATCTTGCCAAATTATTCTTTCTTGTTTACGGAATTTAGAAACTGTATTGTCCTCAGTGGAAAATTATTGGCCATAAATTTCTGCCAAAAACTGACGAAAATATGGCAATATTCAGCAACAAAATACCACTTTAATATTGAATAGTTCCAGTGTTTGGGTCTAACAAATATCCAGCTGGGTGATGGCAAATTGACATGGATTCTACATAATTATGACCATCCCTGTCTTTTCTCATGGATGTGGCTGGAAGCATGAACTACACCGATAATTATATTTATGCACTGACATGACACTGCTGATACTCACAGGAATCATCTGAGAGGCTAGTGTGCTCTGATTTGGGCCACTCATCTGGCTTTGGGAAGAGGGTGTGGCGGAGAGCATTGTCTGGGTCATACTCAAAGGCAACTCCTGCAGTTGGGTTCCACTTTGCATGCTCCTTTCCAAAGCCTTTCTTGGCGTATGCCCGCAGCTTGAGCTCCTGCCCCTTCCGCAGCTTCACAATGAGGATGTCATCCGTCTCTCCGTAGTCGGAAGCCTCATCCTCTCTGTGACGGGAGGTTACAGGCACCACCCGGGGGTCGGTTGACTTCAGATCAGCAGTCGTCACATGGCGCGTTTGCTCATCAGTGCATTTCACGTCCAGGGTGAATTCCGTGCTGCAGTCTGGGCAGAAGTCAGTGCAGGTGCAGTCCTAGGTTTAGAGACAGTTATTATTCCAGATTGCCAGGAAGTAAATTGGCATTGCAGCTGGTGAAGGGTCCTCTCCTCGGTCCCCTCAAGGTGTAACCAAGTCTTTTGAGATAAGATACTACAGTTTGTTGTAACTCTGACAAAAGGACAATTTCGACATTTTCGCTAAAATCGGATTATGGCCTCTGCTAGCACCATCAAGTGTTGGGTCACATTCTGACAAAACGACAAACACGTGGGACAAGTGGCATCAGAGTTATAATGGAAAATCAAAAGGTCATCCTATGTTTTTGTATACAAGGTGGTCGGTAAATGGCGGACAAGCTTCAGGTAGCGAGATTCCTTGTGAAAAACCAGTATATGGAAGTGAAGGTCATATTGCTCTACGAGGCCTGGTTAGGGCTCACGAGGTCTCCAAAGTTTGGGCCCAATCATGACGTCACATCCGCCCGCGAAATTCAAACACTACAGTATCGCTACCATCCGCGGTGCGTTGCCAGGGGTTGCCAAGTTGACATCCCCCACATTTCCACACAACAATGGAACCGTATAAACTGGCTGGGACGTTGCCAGTCATTGCCATACCGTCGTCGCCGCGTGCCTGGCAACGTCCGAGGGAGTTTATACGGTTCCATTGTTTGGTGAAAATGTGGGGGATGTCAACATGGCAACAAACCGTGTACTGTAGCGATACGGTATTGTTTAAATTTTGCGGGCGGATGTGACGTCATGATTTGGTCCAAACTTTGGAGACCTTGTGAACCCTAACCGGGCCTCGTAGAGCAATATGACCTTCACTTCCATATACTGGTTTTTCACTAGGAATCTCGCTACCTGAAGCTTGTCCGCCATTTACCGACCACCCTGTATAGCGGTTCGCAGGTTTCTGTTAGCTCTCCTGTAAAATTTGGAAAAGGTTGAATTCGTCGTTTTGTCAGATCACCGACGAGTTAGGAATCCTAATTTTGCACATCAAGACCCCTGCCTCTTGTTGACTTAGTCAAACTCATTCACACTTCTGCAAGAGATGGCCAAATGCCATGCTGAAAATTGCTCAAAGTATTCCAGTATGTGGCAGTGCGACCTGGGAACTCTCTGTACCAGTACTTGAACGTTTGTTCAAGCAAATTCCAGACATTTCAGTGCTGGCATGAAAAGCCATTGCACCGATATACCGCCACCCACACTTTTGGCAATATCAACTACATGCTCACCCTTGTGTACTGCATCCTGTCAACCACATCGTCCGAGGTAAGCGGAATCAATCCAATCCTGCTGGCCAGAAACTCATCGCTGAGGACAGTGGAATTGGCTTCAAACTGTACCCAATCGATGGCCATCGTCGGAGTCTCCGCAATGAACATGCGACGTAGGCTGTTCGCAACACTAGTGACAAAGACATGAGGTCAAACCAACTCCTGATTACAACGAGTGTTTCAGACTAAGTCACCTGAGGTCCGTGTCCTCGATCTGGAACTTGACGTTCTCCTCCGTCAGGTCGGTGATGTGCACCGAGGGCTGGTTGGCGTACGGCATCTCTTGTTGCTGTGCTGCGGACAATTCTCTCGAGAAGAACGGGGAGAAACGACACCGCGAGCGATACTTCGCAGTTGTTGCTGCCTGCTTGAAAATCAAAGATGGCGACCAGGCCCTCTTGTCAGCGCTGCCACCTGCCGAGTGCCGATCAAAACTGTCGGCTTCATTATTACCGGTTATTACATTAAAAGCGTGTACGCCCCTTCTGTACACATCACTACAGTTGTAAAATATATTAACGGTAAAATTAATTCTTACTGACTTGTTAGCTGATAACACGGTTGAAAGCGTAAAATGTGTTGGCTCCACTGCTGTGACGTCACACTACCGCCAATTTTAAACAGCCAGAAGAGGACTAGAAAACTTTTATTTCCTTTTCACTGAGCTGACATTTTTTTGTGCCGTGTTGTACCATCTCATCATCTTTCAGCCCCTCTGGAAGAAACGTGGGGGAGACGAGATGAAAATATAATCTGTGCTGAATCCGGCCGAATGAGGTCCTTAATCGAGTGGGCGTGGCCTCTTCTAATGAAGACGGTGTGTGGGCAACAAGAGACTTTTTTTTCCCCGTATACCCTTAGACTGCTTAGAGAGAGAAAGAAAAAAAAAATGGAAGTGTGTAGCAGAATGCAAGGTAAAAGAGGCAGTGCAGTTTAATCCTGATGAGGGAAAGAAAAGGTGGAGGGGAAGGAGGTTCGGGGGGAGGTTCGGTGTTTAGAGTCGCGGGGCGTGCCTTCATTTCCCTCTTAGTAGTTAACTATATTAGATCCATTTAGGACATAACTTGGAGTAGAGTTCAGTGCTGGCAAACACGGCAATAACTTCAGATTATTCCGTGCCGAAAACTTTGCCGACTTTGTGCGCCGCCACATTTATCTCACTTCATCTGCATACGAAAAGAGTGGAGGTAATTACGCCCGCGGAAAAAGATGAATACTAATTACGATGGAGTATATTATTTGCGTCTGTGCAGACCTCTATTGGGAATAAATCTGCCAAAGCGGCCGTTATGAGTGGGTTATGAAAGGAAGTAGCTGGCATGTCAGCTGCTTTATGAGGAAATATGCACCAGAGGGGGGGAAGGTTATAGAGGGGTGGGTGGGGAGGGTGTGGTTTTAAGGGGCTGGCTGGGTGGGTGGGGGGCACCTTCTTGTTCCTTTTATGCTGCACCACTCCTCTTATTTCTCATCGTTTGCAAGGGTACTTGGGACATTCGCTAGTGTGTAGCTGACGGTGCACCTGTGCAACCTGGCAGCTGCTCTCAAATCAAATGTACTGCAGTAAAGTGTCGTATGGGGGCATCTAACTCAAGATTGTACCGGAAGTAAAATATGAGTACAGTGAAACCAGCTAATTATTTTAATATATTTTTATATGCCAATATTGACAATATGCAAATTCGTGATTGGTTAGCGCCAACTTCCGCCTACACTTCCGCTACAATCTCCCAGACATGATTCAGCTACATTTCCTACAGTGAACGTGCAAGTAAGCAATTTACCCATCGAAGCACCGTACTTCTACAAAAAATCCCCCCTGAATCGATACATGCTCCATAATTACGAGCGTATAGCTACATGAGCAAACACCTGGAACTCATTATTTTAGACTTGGTCGTCAAATAGGTAATTAATTAACCAATTTCATTTACACTGAGTATGATGATGCACTTCAAGATTGCTTAATAATGAATTGCGCCCAGCTCAGCGTGGAGGCCCACGTTTAAAAAAACAATAAAAAAAAACACTCCATACCTGCTGATTGTATGGATTGAACAAATCCAATCTATTTAATCGAATATTAGAGTGGAAAATTAGCACCCCCGGACTGTTGAGTGACAATTTTGGGTCTTGGCATTGATTCCATGACTTTGCATTTGAAGCAGAATTGCGCATGTACTGTATAACTTCATTCTGTATACATCTCCCCATATTACTCCCCTTCCTCTATTCTCTTCCTCTCTCCAGAGAGAGAGAGAGAGAGAGAGAGAGAGAGAGAGAGAGAGAGAGAGAGAGAGCACATTAAAACTGTTATTAGTCACTGACAAAATCTAATTATTTCGTAATGTTTCTTCATTAGCATTTATATAGAGGCTGCAAACAAGTAATGGTGAAGGATAATCATTGCCGGAGTGATCCTGGAGGACGGGCCTTGTTGGGAGGGGTTTGGGACATGTCTTTTTACATAAGACCGGTACCGTTATTGCAGGTATACATAATTACATGTTACAGGGTGTGTTTTTGTTCATTTATTTATCCAATCGAAAGTGGAAGAAGGAAGGAAGGAAGAAAAAAAGGAGGGCAGGGCACAGGGGCCGGAAGCCAGGAAGGTTCATTTCGAGTTTGCAGATAAAAATAAATAAATAATTGCGAGGCAGGTTGGTGCCAAAGAATAGATTACATGGGGCGAGGGAAGGAGGAACCATTTGCCTCGGCCTTTTTGTCTCTTCGCAATTGCCATCTGGGGAACTTTTCCATGGCGTAGAACAATCCCCCTTTTTCCCTCTCTCTCCTCCCTCCTACTCCCTCTCCCTCTCTCTCTTCCGTGTTAAAAGAATAATTAAACTTCTCTTCAGGCATTGGCGCATTTCCTCCAGCAGAACCTCGGAGCAAGGAGCAAGCATTTGTTCTTAAAAAGTGCAATTTCATTGGGAATTGCTAATTAATTTCTTATCACAAAAATTATGTTGCACTGTCGCATGATACGACACAAAAATCACAGGGATTTTTTTTTAAAGGAAAAAAGGGAGAAGGGGGAGGGGGAAAAAAAATCCAATTTCTGGCTGGCAAGTTGCACAAAGAAAAGACCGAGCTGTAAACAAGCCGTTTTCATTCCTCACAAATCAGTGAGGCGTAATATCGGGGAATTGCATCGTATATAGAGGAAAGGAAGGAAGGGTGGGTTGGGTGGGGGGTGGGGGGAAGAAAAGGAAGGGTAGGGAGGGGGGGGGTGAGCCCACCTCCAGTGCAAATTCGAATTCCTGAGCCACAAGGCGAGCCCCGTAAATACATCAAAGGCGAGAATGGGAAGGACAGCAGCAGGCAATCCAAACCAAGACTAAATCGCGTCTAAGTCGCCCTTTGCTCCAAACGCCATCTCCACCCTTCCCACCCACCCCTCCCCATGCAAACGGCCCAATAGAGGAACCCACCTAACATCGACCTCCATTCTCTCACTCTGTTCTATTCCTCCCCAACCCGATTGCTAAGCAACCAAACGGGACAACCGGGTGTATCAGAAAACATCAGCAAAATAGTCTCAAAATCAAACGCGAACGTGATTCGAGTTGACTTTTTCTGATTGCCACGAAAATTTGACAGCGACATATGGAATGTTGTCAGTCATTTCTCGTTGCCAAGTAACCTAAGGGAAAAATTTTACAAAATCATGTAGATTTGACATTGTAGGATCGAACCTGGAAAACCGGAAGTTGATCATGAAACCTATGTATACATAGGTTTCATGATCAACTTCCGGTTTTCCAGGTACATGATTTTGTAAATTTTTCCATTAGGTTACTTGGCAACGAGAAATGACTGACAACAAGTTTTCGGATTCGGATTCAGCGTACCCTATAGGGTACACTGAATCCGAATCCGAAAACCGTTTGTCGCTATCTCTTGAGGTTTGGGCCCTCATACCAGTCCACAGACGGTCGGACGAACTTTTTTGATGAGAAAAATCTAAAAATCAAAATGCAACCTTTTTTGCTAACTTTGTATTTTATTTCTACACTAAAAGGATTACACATAATATAGCATAGATATACGGCTGTGCATGACCACAATACAACATCTGTACATGTTCAAAAAAGAGGGTGAGAGAGGAGGTTGGGGGAGAGGGTACATTACATGAGAGGGCATGCAAGTTTGCACCTATGTACGCACTGCCAAATTTGGGTGGGATAAGTGGGTGGGGAAATAAAGTACACTCATTCATAAAGTTCGGTCAATGTCTTTTTTTATCCCTTTGACCAGTGGTCAATCCAGTGCTTCCAAACAGTCCCACTGGTTGCATGCACACACTTTTTCCGTCTTCTCTGCATCCATTCCTTCTCTCTCTTTTACTCATTCCTTACCTCTTCTTTCGCCCCGCCAAAAAATGAGCACTTTTGAGCCTCAGTTAAGTGGCCTAGTAGTGGACACAAAAAAAAAATCTTCCAATTTGGTTTTTTTCTTAAAAATCCTTATCATTTACAAGGGTTTGAAGAAGGGGTCAGGATGCTAGGAAGGGGGGGGGGGGGG
>KZ538356.1:58024-126043 GCA_000934665.2 Catajapyx aquilonaris
GCGGACTTTGGGAGCTAAGAAACACCGAAATTACAGTTCTGAACGAAAGGAGTGCTGCAATATTGTGTCGGGTATTCCTTTGGGGGGCATCGGCTACCCTAAGGAAGACCCCTCAAAAAGGATTAGCGTCACACCCCTCGTTACCATTAGTATTATTTTTTTCTCTTTAAAAACAAACAACACCGACTTTTTTTTTTTTTGGTTGCCATTGTTGGCACACATCAACTGGGAGGGAAAGCTTAGATTTGCTTGAGACGTAGACTCGTTAACGGGTTTTACATAGAGCAATTGGGGGGGTCATTCGGTTTTTATTAAATAATGGAGAGGAAAGGATGTGGAGGGGTAGGAGAAGGTGGTCTACTGTTTTTATCCAAAAAAAAACAGTATTTATTTATTTTTCTTAGAAAATCTACTGGTGGCGTATTGGTCGCTTGCTGCTGGTCAAAAACTGGTGCCCTAAGTTGGTGGATTTTATTTAGGGTGAGAGAAAAGGGCAGCATGCAGCAAGCACCGGAGCCAGCATTTTAAACAAAAAAACAACAACAAAAAAAAACAAAAAAGCGATTACACTTAACCCTATAGTTTCTGATATAATAATTAGGTAGCCTTGTCCGTTGGGAAAGCCCGAAGAGCCAGACCAAAATGAGCTCTTCCAGAATTCCATCCCAGCAGGGTCGACGGCTCGTTTTTCTGTATTTTCTTTTTTGCATTCTAGCAAATTTTTCTCTGTTGTCTGGTTTATTCGAAATTGTTTTACTTGACGGAGGCCGAGTAGTTTGGAGCCGAGGTGTTTTGATTAGATGCTACCCATGTGTTGAACACGTCCCTGAAATTGACACACAGATGTGACATTTTGCTTTTCGTATCACTTTTTGACAAGATCAAACTACGACTGCATTCAAATATTAACGTTAGGTTAAAAGTACGCACCTGTTGATTGGCAACATTCCGGTTAATACAGGCCATGCTGAAGGTTCAACCCCGAGTGAAAAAGTACAGCCCAAAAAATGATCACTTACCAGACCCACTCTGATTACACTCATATGCGACCGAGCCCCATATAAGTTACATCTACCCGGAAAGAAAATTTTCGTGCAGAGTGGATTGTTAGTTACATGCCTTGTGAGGTGCGCCGGAGAGCAGAATCTACGAGTGGTAGTTCTTCTAATGCAGCGTACAAAAAAACACAAGTGGAGCATGTAGATCAGTATATGAAGTGAGAGTACCTGCAGTGCGAGACAACGCACTCGTTGCTGCAGTACTCATCCTCCCACTCGGCGTTGTGGACGCCTGGATTGGTGCAGCCGTTGCGGATGCACTGGCCCGGGGGCTGCCCCTGGGGTTGCCCCTGCTGGGATTGGGGCGGCTGCTGTGGAGGACCCTGGGGCGGACCCTGAGGCGGCCCTTGGGGTGGTCCCTGAGGTGGGGGCTGCGGCTGCTGCCCCTGTTGCTGCTGCTGTCCTTGTTGCTGCTGTTGCTGCTGCTGCTGTTGCTGTTGCTGCTGGGATTGCTGTTGTTGCTGTTGAGACGTTGGCGGTCCCTGTGATGGCCCCTGCCCTTGCCCCTGTCCCTGTTGGCCCTGAGGCGGGGTCGGAGCCTGCTGGTTGTGTCCGTGCATTGGGAGTTGTTGCTGCTGGTGTGGATGTGGATGTGGGTGTGGATGGGGATGAGGATGCTGCTGCTGGTGTGGATGCTGCTGCTGTTGGTGGGGATGTTGCTGCTGGTGTGGGTGTTGTAGGGGGTGTGGGTGGTGGGGATGCTGTGGGTGTGGGTGTTGGTGTTGGTGCTGTTGAAGGTGTGGATGAGGGTGCTGGTGGTGATGCATGGGCGGTCCCAGGGGCGGGCTGCTCACGGGCGGGCTGCCCAGTGGTCCTTCTCCTGGGCTGGATATGTGCGGCCCGTTCACCTGCTGCATGTAGGAGTTGGGTGGCGAGGACAGGGGCGGCCTCGGGGCCATCTGCATCCCGGGAGGGGCCATCTGACCGTTGGGCGAGTCCGTCATGAGCGAGGTCAGAAGCGGGGACTTTTTGACCAGAGGAGACATTTGCTGAGAAGCGGCTGCTGAGACCGCACCTGCAGCTGCAGCCGCCGCAGCAGCCGCAGCCGCAGCGGCCGCAGAGTAGCCACCGTACCCTCCGTAGCTGCCGTAAGCGCCGTACATGCCATCCGCGTCGCTCGCTCCCTGCGTGCATAACAACCGTTCTAATTACGAACCAAGGTCACAGATGCAGCATGTTATTGCACCGTGAATACACAGGTGGCTAACCGAATGATTGACAGCCACCAGTGGTAAACATATCAGTAATGCATCCGCGTAAATGGCAACAAGAAAATTATACCAACCTTGGAGACTAGGCTGGCCCGGTATGCAGCCAACGCCTTCAGGTACTCCTTCTTGGCAGCTTCCGTCTTCTTCTTGTACACCTAAAAAATAATCAAATTTTTTTCTTAACAAACACCTGCAGTGACAAACAGCCGGACATTTTCTTTTTGTCAACACAAGACTGGCTCCGTAGTTAATTCTAACACACGGTTTACCAACCACTTAGAGCGTATAATAACCTGAAACTGAAACCCGAGTCCATTTTTATTTTACTGCACCGTACCGGCAGTCCTGATATTAAAATGTGCCGCACATCCTTTCACGCATCCCCGAATCCTTGTCGGTGAAAAGCAGGGTGTGTGAGAGTATCCCCGCATGATGATGAAGGCGTGTGTCGGAATCAGGCAGAGTGAAACGTTTCGAATGCGGGCAGATCGCGAGAGAAGAGGCCGACGCGCTACGACCAAACTGGCAATCGATCCCCTCCGGAGAGAGAGAGAGAGAGGGTAGAGAGAGAGAGAGAGTATAGAGGGGGAGGTTGGGAGGAGAAGAGAGAACACTGGCAAAATTGGCCATAAATTGGACGGGGAGCTGCAGCATTTGCAAAATATTTGTCGTGTGCCCGGAGACAAAAGGGGAGGCTGCGCAGCCAACTGATGCCACAGCTTTCCTCTTTCATCCCCCCACTCTACTCTATTTGAGCAAATAATAATAAAAAAATCCGGCAAAAAAGGTTGATGCCGCAGCATGACTCAATAAGTGCATATAGTGGACAGGTAATAAAATGCAACAACCAAGTGAGTACTTAAGATGCGTGTGCCTTCTCGCTCTTTCCTTCATCCTCACTCTAACTCCAGGCCATTTGCATCTCATCCCAGTAATCATCTTCCCCTCCCTACCAACAAGCGGCACCCAAACTTTCCTATCTCATCCTCCTATCCTCTCTCTCCCAACCCACTTTCACACAAACCCAACCCATTCTATCCCGTGCCATATATTATACCCGCCTTTATGCGTCCTGCATGCGGGATAATCATTCCAATCTCCGCGCAGCCATTGCTTTATGCATCCTCTCCTGTCCCGGTGGTGCCTACAACGTCAATTCATACCATCCCATGCATTAGTGGCCTAAGCGCCAAAATATCATCTCAAATACTTGCACTGTGCAATTAAATATCTTAAAAGTCGTCAAAATTGGCCAGGTGGGGTGAGATTGTGCCGGCGTATTTTTGGACAACAGTGCGCCGTACTGGCAGCATATTTCACTACATTGAGGGATGGTCAAGGTTGGCAATGATGGTAGGGCGCACTGTTGTCCAAAAAAAATGAGTTGGCACAATCTCACCCCAACTGACAGTATGGCTCCCATCTCTCTTCCGGTCGAATTACCCAAAAGAATTGACTCGTAGAAATGTCAAAAACGGGGGAGGGGGAAGATCCGAATAGATGAGATGTAGATTGATTGGATTTCCGTCCCGGCAGCAAATGGCACAAAAGCCAGTTCCGGTTCTTGAGGGTGCGCACCTAAATTCATCAGGAAGCGTCTCCTCCGGCTCGTTACTATACCCCCGAAAAGGTTGGCCTGCTATCGAGGCCCCCTTGCGAACTTTGTAGGCCACGGTGCAGATTTGGAGAGGAGTCGGCTTCCGGCTGGCATTGAACTTGGTAGTGCTTGGCTGCGGTCAATGTTTGGCGGAAGCGCCTTCGGGGAGAGGATGAAGTGAGTGTGCCGCGGTCGGAGGGGGGGGGAGAGGCGGGGATGNGAAAGAGCCGGGGGTTGGGGGAGGGAGGGGAGGGAGGATGAGAGTTAAGCCGCCCGCCTGCCAAGCTATACGTAGCTCAGGTCTGGTCGGGGTCGAGAGAGAGGAAAGTGAGGCAGTCGGCCAATCCGCACTTTCGCGACCCAAAAACCTCGAAAGCACCCTGGAGAGACAAAAAGAGGGGGGCGAATTGCGTAATGGTTTTACAAATAGCGTGACCTGCCCTCCCACCATCACAGCTGGCACGCGACCTTGCTTCATCCCGTGCGCTAACGTTGTCAACAACCCCTGTCTGATGGGACGATTTCCACCCCCCTCTCTTTTCAGAGGAGTGGCAGCCACGAGTGCAAGGTCAACCCGGGGCAGTTTTGTCACTGTTGACCCCCCAACAACCATACCCCTTTGTCTTCCAGGACAGGGTCAAACAGGCGGGTTCTCATTAGGGCGGATACCCGATACGGCGCTGTTTGAGTGACTTCTGTCATGTCGCTTTGTACCGTTCAGGCTGACTCAAACCATGACATTTATCTACAGGCTGTCCAGGAAAAGGGATTTCTGGGGGGTTTGCAAATGGAACCCGAAATATCCACGTGGAAAATTTTTCCCACCTGGCACCGGTACAGTACACTGAAGGGCGGTTCATCCTGGCCTAGACGGCCTCCCGTAAGCATTTCCTGTGCACAGGGCAGCCTGACTGCAGGGGCACAGACTAGCAGGACAAAAATTCCTGATTTTGATGAATGCTCTTCCCAGGTTTGGAAATGAAGAGGCTGTTTGTTGTGGGAGAGGTAGTTGAAAGAGAAGCTCAGACAGAAGGTAGTAATTGATGAGGCAGCGACAAAGAGGCAGCTGCAGCTCAGTTCAATCCCGGGGAAAACAATTTGAGCAATTCATCCATTGCACAGGCCTCAAAATGGCGGTGCCAACATCAACCCAAGCCGGCTTATTCCTACCACCACACCCAAAGGTAGGGTGGTGGTGGGGGAATCCTCGTTCAGCCGCACATCAATTACTCTGACAAATGCAACAACACAAGGCGTCGTCGGAAAGCGGCAATGGCTTCATTCCAAGCGATTGCTTCCCCACCTGGGAAGACAATCCGCCTCGCCTTATTATTAGTATTATTGTTATAATAATAATAAAGGCCATCTGTAGTGTGGGGATGGCGCCAGCTATGGCTGGTTTTAGAAATCTACCGCGGGGAAGTGATTAATAGCGCTTTTCGTGCTCGGTAGAGAGAGAGAGAGAGAGAGAGAGAGAGAGAGAGAGAGAGAGAGAGAGGACGCCGACGACGCCGGCCTCGGCATGAAAGCCAAAAGTGCCCGCAATGCAAACAGGCCATGAATCTCACATTGTGCTCCTTTATGAAGTTGCGGTCGAACATCGTCAAATTCAAACCCCCCTCATTCCCTCCCTCCTCCCAAAACCTCATTCCCTCACTCTTCGAGATTAATTCAATAACTTAGCAACACCATTGTACTTTGGTATTCATAATTAATTCCATTATTAAACTCCATTTAGAGGCGCCTTCACACTAGGCGCGAGCTCACCGAGGCGCAAATTAGGTTTTTCTTGGCGGTTTCAAAGGGATCGATCGCTTCATCATCCTTCCTCTTCTCTTGCTTTTGTCCTGGGTCGCCACCACCCAACTTGCTTGACTTTGGCCCACGATCCAATCTAAACCCCCCTCTCTACCCTAGACCTACCCCACCTCCCCCCCTACCAACTCTGCTTGCTCTACTCACACTATCTTGTCACCGCCGAGAAGATTTACTCGAGTGGCATCGCGGATATACGACTGGAGCAAGAGACCTCTTTACTGCTATGCAACGCCCCGAAATAATTGCGTCTGGGTTGCTTTGGGGAGTGGATTATGTGGGCTACTCACGTTCTTGTGCTCGGCGTCCAGGGCGTCCCACATGGAAGCTACGATCTTGGACACCTCCCCGAAGCTGGCGTTGGGGTTCTGACCCTTGATGGCCGCCTGGGTGTCCCGGAAGAAGAGGGCGTACGCCGACACGGGCCTGGAACAACAACGGATGGAGAGAGGGGGGTCAATCAATCAGTTGGGGTGATCAATCAGCGGTTCATTATCGCCCGACACTCGTTTAGTCAAATGTGTCACCGTCATGGAGAAGGGCGAGGGTTGGGCTGAAATCTGCCAGGAGAATGGGGCGATTTTTGTGTGTGTTTGGAGTGTTCACACGGGAGTAGTTGCGGCTGATTGGTGCAACCACAACGACCTAATAGAACTATCAAGCAAATGGGGGTGTGCACTACACACTTTGCTCAATATACGAAAAAAAAATCTGCGATGGCCACTACCCCAGAAGAAAAGTGCCACTCAGGCATGATGAATAAAAGTAGTGCTGAGCCTTATCCTGTCTGACAGAATTTCTTCGCCCCGAGCCATATAAATGGGACAAATGGAGTGAGTGTCCCCCTTACTGTATTTCTCTTCCGCTACAAGAGAAACAATTCAATTTTTAGACGAGTTATTTCAAACAATTGGACAGGGCCACTCTGATGGATGTAGCAAACAATGGAGGCAGACAGCTCAAGAATCAAATTATCCATGTTTTTCTTCCAGGACAGATGGATCCCCGGAAGAGGGGGGAATGGGGTGGGGTGGGGGGGGGAGTCAGGGAAGAGGGAGGTGGAGGGGGGAATGGATCAATGAAAGCTGGAACAGGCAGAGAAAGCTAGAAAGCAGCAGCAGCAGCAGCAGAACAGCATTTGAATTGAGCCCAAGTCTCAGAAGATAGTCTCCTTGTAAATATGATCCTCTTGGGGGTTGGAAGAGGAGGGAGGAGAAGAGGGGGTGGAGGGGGTTGGAGAGAGAAAGAAAGGGAATTGGAAATTCATGTCTGCAGGCAGGATATTGGAGGCGATGGGCAGAGAGGAATAATTGAGGAGAAGAGGGTCTGATAAATGCGAATGCGGGAGGAAGAGACGTCGGCGCCAATCCAGACTCTCTCACGCTTCTCCTCATTGCTCCTGACAGACAACCCCACTCACTCTATACACACACACCTCACTTCGCTCCTCACAAAAAAAATTGGCCTCCATATGTGTATTTCATAACCAACACTTCCTGCAGACATCTGAACTCCCTTCCCCTTGAGATTTGGAGAGTGCAGATTAGCCAAAACTCACTTTTGTGGCTCGTTGGGGTCCCGCTTCTTCTTTTTCTTCTGGATCTTGGGCTTCTTTCCTGGCACCTTGGGGCCCTGAAGAGCGTCCACTGGCTCAGGGGAAGGCCGCTTCACTCCAGCCATCTGTTACAAAAGTAGCCAGAAATAGTACAATTTTAGTAGAGAACTTGACATAGGTAGGACACGCAGCTAATTGGAGGTACACATGTGTGCATGAGAAGTACAGATCATGCACAACAGTTACGGCGCAACTGCAAGGTTATCAGCGATCGGTCATTAGCTTAAGTGGGTGTCCTGCTGGCAATTTTATCTTGTGAAAACTTTGGGGGGACAAAACCCAACACTTGGGCTTCGAAAAAAAAAATGTCCCAGGCGTAACTTAGATAGGGGATAGCAGCACAACGGCAGTGTAAATATCGGAGGTAATAAAATCCCTTATGTGGGCAAGGCTTCGTTTGTGCGTGGGCCACATTTGAAAAGCGCAGACGACGAGGACAAAAGGAGACCCAGGGAATAAATTCTGTCTCCTGATGGGTCCAATATCCGGGGCCCTCTATCCGGAGCGGACGTCATCGCTCATGTGGATGTACCTCTCACACTCTTGCACTGCACACACTCTTGTGGACCTATTCCCCGAATGTGAGCGAGAGCATACGACTTCAAAAGAAAAATATCCATCTTGCTCAGTTTTTGGCCTTGTCACTCGAGTGAAATATCAACACCGCCATAATCGCATTCTATGACAACACTGCATACATTGACCCAACAATTATGGGTAAATAATGCTATTTTAGTTGCGACGGTCATTCATATACTGTATGCTGAATGAAACACCCGAAGCATTTCATGCACTGACTCGCATATTTTTGTGCAATATGTGTATAATAACACCGAGTACAGTGCCAACAACACGCTATATTTTAATTTAGGTGCAAAATATTTATCTGCAATAGGTACAATGCCTTGCTGGAAACACAATTCAGCCCAAGTATCAAAACAACACCTATACGCAACAAAAGTCTAAAAATACTGATATACTGAACATTTTAATCACAAATGAGCGGTCACAACGTGGCCTAACCCGGATACCTGCCATATTTCACAGCCTGAAAAATTCGTACTGAAACAACGTTGGTCAACATCCCGGGTCCAGCCCAACATATGCTGCACCTGCTCTAGTTGTCCTCAAGCTATCACATTTGAATGGCCCCAATAACTAATTTTTCGCTGGCCTGCACCCGATTCCGCCCTATGAACTGTGGGCAGGAATCTCCATTAGTAGCGAGGCCGGGGCCGCATATTATTTTTGAATCTCTGGGCTGTTTAGGCTGCATTTGGCGAGTGTTTGCTTTGCGCACAATGTACACTGTCTTGTGTTTTATCGCAGTTGGGGAGGTTAGCATAGGCAGGGGCATTCATTCCGCTCGGCTGAATCCTCTCTGGAAATGACTCGGATCATATTCATTCTGCAGAGGAGGAGAAGGAAGGAAAGGAAAATACGGAGAAAAAGGAAAAGAATCGAGCGGCCATTAAAAGCATAGGCAACGAGCCTTCCGCCCCTTTATTTCCTCCACTAATACTGGCCATTCCTCTCCTCATGCCAAACGCACACTTCTTTTCCTCCGCATTGGATTTATGTCCCTTCACGTATGGCCAGAGCGCAAAATGACTCCATCGCTGGATAGCTGCGCGTAATGTAAGGAACCCAGCCATAAAAGCACGTTAGGTCTATGCAAATGCGGTGCGCCATAAATTATATTCACCTCGCCCAAATCGGGTTGCTCCGCCAGGGAGTAAATAATACCCAACAGCGTGTACCCTCAAACTTGATCAAATGTGACGGCATGTTTATGTGACCAAAAGTGATCCTGCTTAATTTGTACGGTACACTAGCCTAGACTCATGGTTGAAGTGCACGCGATGTCATCCCTGCTCCTTCTGACATTGTTTCTCCAGCTCATTACCATCAATGATAAAAATGTGCATATAAAACTGGAGCCAAATGAGCTGCGTGCTGGGTCTGAGGAAAGCTGCCAGATGACGAACGCGAAGGAATAGGGAGAAAGAAGGCTACGGTGTGAGAAGACAAGTTACGACTCCATAAAATGGTCATGGAAAGAGGACGTAACGTGTCCGGCTTTTGGGGCAGATCGAAGGGGGCATAAAGACACGCATTTGACCTCCAATTACGAGGGTCCGAACGACTCTCGCCTTGTCCTACACTCTCATTTACTTCCCAAGACTACTAAATATTCAATGGCCAGCCAACCCCCTCTAACCCTCCCGATTACTTAATTACAACCACGCGATTTATCTGGACCTTCTCTTTATATATACTCTGACCTTTACATGGCAGTGATCATTTTAAAACTGGATCTGGATGTCGAATTAACGGCACGGAAATGTGCTTCATAAGATAAATATTATGGCCTCGACACTCCTAAATTTTTGTGCTTCTTCCTGCACGCACATGTCTATTTATGAGTGAAAAGTTCAGGTTTATTTAAAAAATTGCTACCTTCTACAGTACAAAAAATTTCCTGCCGTTTACTGCAGGAAATAAGAACGCGCTGTATTGTTGTCAGATAACCATTGAAGGGGAAAAGTTTTCCAATATTAAAGAAGCACTTGCTCTGCCTGTGGGTGCTACTATTTCATATTATCGTCTCGTACTTTACAGGAAGTCCCGTCTCAACATATCCGTAATCTGGCTGTAAAGTGACCCCGCTCTCGCAGAAATCTCCCCACAAAAGCTACAGAGATCACTGCTAAATCCTACGAACTCGCCCGGCACTATGCAATCCTATTCCCTTGCAACGGAAGCCACTTTGCTCCACCAATCGCCTTCGACGTCATCCATCCAAGATGGCTTCTGTTGCCAGCAATGAAATCGCACCCCTGTGAAAGCACCTGGGACCTATAAAATGCTGGGTTGAAGACGCATACATCCAGCAGGCCAGCACAATAAAACCGATGTCCTATCCGTATCTGTTAACCATGGGAAAATCGGCCGGATTGAGCTCGCTGTGTGGACGGTCGAACATCGATTTAGGGGTTGGCAGTTGGCACCTGAAAAGCAGGCATCCAGCGGTGTGATCGTCTTTTCGGCCTCGGGATGATCAACAAGTGTCCGCTCACTCGCCCCTCGCTTTTCTTGCTCTCTCTCTCTCTCTCTCTCTCCTACTCTTCAAGCGCCCCTGGGCCAGCCCCCCCTCTCGTGGAAATCAATGGGCTTAGGCAATCAGCTAATCAGCCCCCCCCGCGGGCCCTCCCTCAGCATGCAAATTCCGGGGCAGTACACGATTCTGGTGTGGTACCGGGGGTGTACGGAGATAAATCCGGCTCTTGCAGCCATCTTACTCCCAGGCACGGTCGATTACAACTTGTCCGCTTCCCAGCAATTAATCAACCAATTGCGGTTCCAACCCGTCCAAGTTACACATTTTAGACCTCTTCGGCTCGCCGTAAAATCGGGCGCGGGTAAAACTGCGTCGCCTTAAGATTGCTCGCGGGCCTGATTGGCACTCGGGGTAATTGCCGCGACCGACGTAAACACGTGCACGCGTCGCACATCCAGGCAGCGGCATCACACGAGTTTACTTACAGCACATGCAGTGTAATGTGGCGCGCTGTGCATCTGGGCAGAGCTTATCAGGCGCCTAATGCACTCGCATGTATGTTTGATGGGAGGCGCCCAGAAGCCCATTTGTCCTATTAGCCCACTCTCCCCTACCCCTTGCACCCTATACCCCCCCCCCCCCCCCTCACCCCTCTAATGGATTTGCAGCTTTCTCCGATTCAAACTGCATATCTCCCCTCGGATTATGTATCCGCATACACCCGCATAATTATTAGGTTCATGTCCGGCCAGCAGTTAAACCAATATGTGGTACTTACGGGGGAGGTTAATTTTGTATCAGTAGGGAGTGTGTGTAACTAACATTTAGTTGGAAAAACGCAGTTTGCGGTGGGGGTAGCAATCAAGAATATGCAAGTGGGTGTAATGTAAATAATAGAGGTGTCTGACCTGGGTGAGAGGCGTGGAGTCATCGCTGTCGTCGCTGGTGGTCTCATGGCACGGCGAGCCCGAGTTGGGCACCGGGGGCGAGCTGCCCTGTGGCTGCGGGTAAGGTCCCAAGGGCCGCCCCATTATCATCTGCTGCGAGGGATTAGAAGCGCTTCCAGGGGATCCGCCTCCCCCGTTACCTCCTCCGCCTCCTCCTCCACCGCCGCCTCCCCCTCCGTTGCTGCCTCCTCCGCCTCCACTCTGGCCCAGCAGCAGGAGTGACCCCTGACCCGGCGAAGTGTACGTGGCGTCTCTCACATAAGTAGGCGAACTGCAATGACAACATGATTGCTCTCTCTGTTGCTCCGTTGCTAAAGATGCAACAATCATGGGTTGTTGCTTCCAGTATATTATGTCGGGCAAACTACTCACTTGACTGCCATGGCCAGGTTCTGCTCGGAGATGGGAGGCAGGTACATGGGGCTCATGGAGTAGTGCTGCTGCTGGCCCATGCTGCCGTCGCTCATGGACACGTTCTCCGTCGCCTGATTGCAGTTCATGGTCATCTGAAGAGAAACACATGTATACAATCAGATCAGTGAAATGCTCCAGCTCAGATTGTTGTGTATTAAATACCAACCGTTTGGTGCTGGTAGCCCTGGTGGGCCTGGTGGGCCTGGTGGGCCTGGTGGGCCTGATGAGCCTGGTGGGCCAGATTGGCATTGGAGCTGTCACCGGCAGACGCCAGGTTGATTGGGGGTATGTCGAACTCTTCGTCCCCAAAACTCGGGATGTGAAACGTCTGTGCAGAAAAAGAGAGCAATGTAGAACAGTACATACACAGCTTTCAGTACAACTTTACTACCAACCTACACAGTCGGCCCAAATAAATACATTGCTATGGTCCACTTTGGACTCCCTTTTATTGCTTAAATAAGGCCTGGGATGGAAACAATAAAGGATGAATGACACGCAGCTTTTTTAATAGCCCCCAGTTAATGCTTGCCCCGTAAAAGTTTCCCGGATAACTTAGCCGCCTTTCAACCACTCTGTACCAGTCGTCTTACCAATAATTGCCAACATTCATTTCTTCCATCATACTGATCAACGCTGGAGGCAACATCTGAAGGACGATATTCCAAACATATGGCCCGAGTATATGGAAGTAAAATCTGATAGGTGATAGGGTGCAGGTTAGGGGCATATACCGGAGAGGGGGGTGGGGGGTGAGGGTCCAAAATGGGCAATTCGGCGCCCCAAAAGCCGCCGTCAGCGCCGCCCAACAACAAAGTCATTGCCAACTATCAGGCGGCCTATTTTACGCTCATTGCCAGACATTCCCCAGCCTGTTCATTTCTTTTAGAAGCTTTCCGGCGCAGTTTATACGTGCCATTAGTATCGCAGTTCCAATCCCTCAACCCGCAGAGGAAACTGGCTGCTTAATCTTGCTCACTAATTCGCCACATGCAATGAACGATTTATACCAACACATAAAAACGGGCCCGGCAATATCTCCTCGCAAATAGCTACACAAATCTGACAAAAGCGCGTTGTAAACGGCCCGGGAGAGATTCTTTCCCCTGCTCTTTTTTTCCCCCCCTCTCCCGGAGCCCCGGATCTATCCAATGGCAGCAGCCGAGGTCCCCAGAAGGAGGTGGAGAAAAAAGCTAGGGGGGAGGGGGGGGGGGGGNNNGGGGGGGGGGGGGGGGGGGAGAAAAGAGCAAAGGAAAGGCGCCTTCGGGGAGTCCCCGTAATAGGCGCAGTTAACAAGCTATTGGACGGGGACTGGCGGCCTCCGAGGGGACATGTCTCCACCAAACTCGTGCTTTTTCACCCTCTACTCTTCTTGTTCTAACACGGTGTCAACACACATGTCAGTCTGCCAAGTGGCAGATTTACTGCGGGTGTCCCAGGCAACTAAGGACATAAACACCCTGGAGAGAACAGCGGGCATACATCCAAAAGAAATCGGACTAATAAACGTTCCAGCCCAATCCAAGAATCGAACTCAGAACTTTCCTGGAGAAAATCATGGATTTTATCACCGCACAGGGGGAGACCAGTAACCCGATTTGAAGCAGGAAATCTGGTCAGATTTTGGCCCAAAGTGTTTGCGAACCGGGCGTCCAAATCGAGTGGGCTTCTCTCTCTCTCTGTCTATATCCCATTGCCGGTCGGGTCTGCAAATATTGTGCCGGGCACAGTCTACGCTGCAAGTTCTGGCGCATTCCATGCGAGGCTATCAAATAATTCCTTGACATAAGCCGCATTCTGCTAACAAGTAAACAAACTGAGCTATTCGTGCCATCTACTTAGCTTTTCAACATGTCTGGTTTTATTGCGTTCATACATCGCTTGAGTAAGTAGTGGGTAAACAGTAACACACGCCCGGTTTAGCAGTCCGGATATATATTCATGTCAAACCAAAGGGGTTGACTGCATGCGTGCATTTTGTAAGCGAGGATCAACCACCAATTTGGACCTATACGGTGTGCACTGTAAGTAACTTAAAAATTTATGACTTCTTCCAGTTTTCCATTTTAAACTGACTTGTCAGATTTTGGCCTTAAACCTGTTGTTAGCAGTATTTTTCTCTGGTAAGCGAGGACCTTCTATAATATTAAAATCCTGTGTTGTATGACCGAGGCTTCCGATTGGCCCCCGTTCTGCGCCTAGGCAATGGGGCAGGCAGCGCCTCTGGTGGATGAACTATGTTTGTTATATTAGAATGGCGCTTGAATATTTTCGTCGGCTGCTCTCATATTGCTGGTGAGGTCAGTTACAGCTCAAAATACCTGCCACACGGCGCCATATGAGACGTTGCAATATTCCGGATAATCCAGGCGTTTCTCAAGAAGGCAAGGTGAGCACCTAAGGAATGAAGACAAGCCCCCAGTATTTCGCGAGAATGAAACTACTACTGTGTTTCATACGGAAGAAAACAGTTTTTCCCTCGGCAAGGAGCATAAGAGTTTTGAGGAAAACGAGCCGGTAGAAAATCTCATTTGGCGACGGAAAGCCCTTCACTGACGTCACGCCCTGCTCCTTCCCCCTCTCCTACCTCCTCCTCCCCGCAACCGAACCCTTAAACACTGACGGGGGACCCATTCCACTTGAAACATGGCTCGCTCTATGATATTGAAATCGATAACACGATTTTGATGTTTTCCTACGTCTTCACCCTAATAGGTTCCAGGCACTAACATAAATCAGGCGCAACAATCCCCCGCCTCCTTTTTTTCTCTCTCTCTCCTCCCCTTCTCCACCCACCCTCTCTCTTTTTCTCCATCCTCACTTCTTCCTTTCCCTCTCTCTTTTTTTCCTCTCTCTCTGTCAGGTAATAACCCGCGGGCCCGTAAAAGGGACTCAAAGGACCCGGGATTTTATCTGGATTACCCCCACACACTTTTTCCTAATAACATTCCCACAAGCTGCCAAAGGGAGAGAAGAGGGAGGGAGAGAGAAAAAAAAAATCCCTCCTGCTAATTACACCCCGGAGAAATCTTTAATGTGTCGCTTTGCCACGTCTCGAAGCGTCAACAGATAACCTTCCTAGGAAACAAAATTGAGATTCTCCGTCTCTCATTGGAAGAAGAAATTTGCTCTCAGGGACGACATAACGTCACATAATATACGTCAGTATTACGTTGAATGGGAAAATACGATTGGATGTTTCTTGTGCTCGAAAAGTTGGCAAATGGTTCATACATGAGAGAGTAAGCCATTTAAAAAAAAAAAAAATCTGGACGTTGCATAAGCGGATTTTCTTTGCCAAAAGCCAGACAGTGCAACATTTTTTTCCCCCTATAAAAAACCGTTGACACGTGCCAGATATATCATTACTCCGCAGCTCGCGACATATGGCCTGAAGTCTCGAGTTGGTTTCCAGGTCATTCGCCAGCAAACAAATCAACAAATCCCACCGCAGACATGGGTGCTGGCCGCTTGTTTGCCAAATTCCAGGTTGGACCCAAAAGGCAAGCGGTGCCACGTCAAGGAGGCGGTAAGCATGAAACATGCACGGGGACGAATTTATCCATCAAACTGTACGAAGCGGAGATTGTCAGACCAAATTGATGGTCATCTGGTCGCGGAGCCAGGGAAAGGGTTGACCCTATACGTCACTCTCTTCGTGCCCAGCAATTTAGTGGCAAAGGTCATGTCCGGAAACCGCTTCATTGCTCTACCCGTAGGCCTGACATGTCGGAAAATAGTTGGTCCGGTATATGTCTCAGTGCTGTTCAATCGTCAACCCAAAGTCAATGCACCATGTACATACTACAAATAATGACCTGTTCGTGAAACTATATAGAACCTGCTCTTTTCAGGTCTCAGTCCTTGTTGGACGAAAAATTATTAATATTTTCATCCAGCCATATTCACCTGCAGTGATTCGTGTTTCTATTTATACACGCTTGCTGTAATGAAGAATCCTAAATTTCTTCCTCTTGAACTGGCCACTTGGTCAGCGCAATTTTACAGTACAAACGAGCAACTTGGAAGAAACTGCTTGAGAAAAGTCAAGTGCTAACCTCACAAATCCTTCCAACTAAAGACAAAAGCACCCCACTTCCACCACTACCACCCTCCCCTTCCAGCAGCCGGCAGCAACATCAGCCACGAGGAAGATTTACGTGGGGCCGTTTTCCTGCTAATTGGACAACAAAATGACCCCGCAAATATCGGCGCGCTTGTTACGCCCCATCGGGATTACGCCAAATCCTACCTACTCTAATAATTGATAATCAAACGTAATGAACTTATTACCAGCCAGTCCTCTAATCCACTGCGCCCGGGTATACATCACCCCTGCCAAGGACAAGAAGACTATAACCCCGCGAGAATTACACGCAATCATGCGCTACAGCTGGCAAAAAAAAAAAATGTTGCCAAGTCAGACTCACATATTTTGGGTGTCCTCACAATATCCGGGGACACTTCAGCCGAATGATTGTCGCCGTCTGCCAGGCAGCACCGGTACATTTTATTGAAAGATGAAGTCCGTGACGTGTAGAGAGAAATGTCGAATAAAATGCAGGCAATTTGAAGAAGAGGACACGTCGAGAGGGCGTGGCTTCCAGAGCCATTCGTCATTTCCTTCTTATTGATCCCAGAAGGGCTCAGGATAAAATATCCCGGGCCATTTTCCGTAGATCAAGTTTGGGGAGGGGGGTGGGGGAGACTTCTCCAGGAAACAAAACAGTTTTTAAAAAAAGGAGGCCATTTGTGCCTAGATTTTTGACCCAGCACAAATCTCAAAAAAGACCCGAAATTCAGCGTCACAGGCACCGACTACATAATACAAGTGCATTGTTTAAGAGGCCAACAACCTGAAGGTGAGACGTGCTGCTGGCAAAAGCGCGTACAAAGTTTCGCCGGGAATGAAATTCTTCGGGCCTCAATTCCTTGTGGAAATGCGAACCTGTGCAAGCAACTATGCGCATAATGTCCTTTCTTTTCCTTCCCACCCCTTTGCTTTTGGCGACGACCCAAAAGATTCTCTCCTCAAGATTTTGGGGCCACTGCTGTCAGGGACTTTGTCCGGACGCAAATTAAATCCAAAGCAACCTCCACTCCACACTTCTCGTCATTCCTGTCCATGTCGGGAGGCTTCATTTCACTTACGCACAGTACATCTCAAGCGTCGCTGGCATCTCTCACATCAGAGAACGTCTGATCATCTGATCTACTGATGCTGGCATTCGCAAGCCTCGGACAAGAAGTTCCGCTCAGCATCTGGCCGCAATTTCATAATAAACCAGCGAGGTTTCAACCTCAAAGAATCCCCCCTCCTCCCTCTCCACCTTCCCTCATTTCTGGAGCCCAGAATAAGGATGAAGGCTGCGAGCATCGTGATTAAGTTTCTCTAAGCCCAAATTGAATCTCCTTGAAATGAGTCGCGGATGAATGAAAGACGCCTCATTAAGCCGCCTCTCAGCTCAACCTCAGCCTGCGAATCACTTGTGTCATCCTCCAATGACATTGTTATGCTTTCCTCCCCCATTATTCATCCTCCCCATGCAATGTCGTCACTTCGACATGTCCCGCAGGCGAAAGGGGGACAGCCATTCTCGCCCATTAGACATTTATCCGTGCCTATAATCAAATATGTTGTCCTACAAGCTTAAACGTTTGGTCCATTTAAACGGGCCCTCTAGTTAGTGATCTAAGGGCCACTCTTGACAAGCAGGTGAGCAATTCTTTAGTATGTAAATGAATGCGACGGTGCAAGCGGCTGAAACACTCGGGCGTGGCATATTGGCGGTCGGTAAGAGGATAGGTAAAACAGCCAACTTCAGGCAAAACGAACCCAAGAGCGGTGAAGGGGGGAGGAGAGAACAGGAGAGAAAACCTCGCCTCAACAACTCGAAAGAAACAATGTGGAAATTAACGAATTAAACCGTAATCTGCATGCTAATGAAGCAGCGCTACAGAGTAATTAAATTTTTGTCAGCAATTAAAATGGCATTTTAATGAAACGTAACGGAGGGAAACTCCCTCCTGATGTATTGTGAAAAGAAAACGGAGGGAAAACTTGCAAAATCAACGTTGGGATTCGGCCCCCTAAACGATGTAATTACTTGATGAGGCGGCGGCGGCGGATCTCGCTCCATGATTGCGCTTCCTCTCTCCCTCTCCCCACTCCCAGCCTCTCCCTCAGGACTGGAAAACCCCTTTTCTACCAGTCCAAATCGCTAGATGTTTCCAACCTATAGGAGGCCAATCTCACTTATTCACCGAGACACCTGCTGCAGGAAGACTCTTCTCACCTGGGGTCTCAAGCATGCAAGTATGACAGCGCTCCTGCAACTGCCTTCTCCCGCGATAAATCCCACTAACTAATTGGACAACTGAGACCAAACATCTGGAATTGTTTTCCAATAATCCTCTTCCAAACGACTTTATTCGATCCACTTTTGCATCCACCTCATTCTTTAACTGCCCAAGGAAAAAAAAATAAAAGGGGGAGAGAAGGGAGGAGGAGGAGACTCGAATCTGGGAAGTGGGGAGGAATGCTTCTGTGCGAATTAAGGAATATAATCTCCCTCAGGACTTGGACTATTCTTTTCCTTCCTGCCTTCCTTCCTGGCTCTTTACATAATTTGACGTCATTTTTTGACTGTAGAAAAAAAAACTTTGGCATGGCTTTCCGGTAATTCTGACTCTAATTTATACCTGCATCTTATCTACTTATGCGTTGCTCCAATTCTGCCACACATCATACCCTTTCATGTCGAAGGGAAATTCCAAGAATCCGTAAATTTGAGTACATATTAGTTTAAAAATACAAGGAATAAAACCTCTGAGTCGAGGCAGGATCGGTTGTGTAACCGCAACGATATCTACACTCCCAATATAATAAAGCACGTAACGGAGTAGAATTCACCGCACGCCCTCTCTTTGTCGTCCTTTAAACAAGGCTATTAGTGTCGTAGGCCAGTGTTTGTAGGCACCACAAAGAATGGAAGGCAGACAAGGTAATTGGGGTTCAGTTTCCTTGGTTGGATTGCAACTTTTGGTGGACTATATACTGCCAGCACCAGCATATACTGCCGCCACTGCGACCTGCGGAAAGGAATCACGGACTCATCCTGAATCTCCCTTCTCCGCTCCGAAACATTATCCCCCCCCNCCCCTTTCCTTCCCTCCCCCACCTTCCTCCCCACCCATGATTTAGTAAATACCATTTCGCTCCCAATCCTACTCTACCCCCCTTTCCTCAGATAACCCCACGTCCACAGGAGAATACCAAACCCCCCTCTCCATTCCAGCCAAAAGACGCAGAAAATATAGAGCTGGATATAGGGCGAAGACTTTGCCCGCATCTCCATAGCTTTCTAAACTGAATGTGCAGCAAGCTCAACGCCAGGGCCTTCTCTTTGCTTTGACGATATATATTTTTTTGTTCCAGTTGACTCAGAAGAAGGGTAAATATCTGGCAAAGACTTTGGCAAACTTGGGTGTCACTCTTCTGTAAAAATTGTTCTCAAGTTGTGGCACGTGGCTTCAAAAATGGGATCGCACAGATTGTGCTCGCGACTAATTAGCCAAATTTTATACATAATCAGCAACTTTTTAAAGTAATGGTATATGTAAAAAAAATCGACATCTCGAGCCAACGTGTCACGGGAAAATGCAGCAGTGGATATAATTTCTATGCAAATATTTTCTTGCAGTACTCATAATTTCAGAGCGTTCACCCCGATTGAATCGAAAACTCAAAAATGTAAAAGTGTCCACCGTTCCCCATCTTGAACCAGCCAGAAAGCCAACAAGCAAGCGCTTACGGCGCGATCAAGTCCACTTCATCCTGCGCTATTATGGAACCCTCTTGCCTCTCCGGTTCACCGCAAGGGTGTATCTCGCAGGGGCAAACAGCTATCAGACCATGGATGCTGGGGGTTCACCAAGAACAGCAAATGAGCACAGCAAAGGGGGGGTTGCAAGGGTGAGGTCCTCCCTCCCCAGCAGGAGAGCTGCTTTCCCTGGGGAATCAGCTGCAGGCAATCGATAGCGACTCGTCTTCCTGGTCGCAGCAGTAATTGAAAGCGAGGCCTAGATTTGCCTTCCCCAGGCCCAAATTCCTCTCCATTGATCGGTCATGTTCAGTCATTTCCCCTTCCCTCAACTGGCCCCTATGCGAAGGGCACTGTTAAATGGTTTGGAGAGGGTCACTCACCTGCTCGGCGGCCATGTATCTGTTGTCGTGCGACGCGGAGGAAATGGAAAGCGCCACGTCAAAACTTTCCGAGCCCTGCAAGAATAACAAACAAGTGAATGAGTCGCGTGCCATGACCAAGCGCTAATGTGATTACGTGTCAAGTGCTGGCGAAAACAAGCTGGGTTGTACAAGAAAGAAGCATACCCTCCCAAAAAATTTTGCCATGTTATAAGGTTGATTAGGCAAGAATTTTTTGACAGGCGAGGCGGAAGAATGATCGTGATTAGCAGTTATCGAGACGGCAGCCTCCATTTGCAGTTTCTCTCATTTTTTTTNGGGGGGGGGGAGGTCCCAGAGAGAATTATGCAACCAGCGGCAGTTGGGCGCGTCATTAGCTGCGATTTATAGCCACTGCTCGGCGCCCTTCCAATATTACTTTTTCCCCACCTCCTCTGTACTGCATTAGATTTCCGACAAATTTCCTCCAATCATTAGCTTAAATTACTACATTAATGTTTCATCACGAACGGATCAAAAACGGATTCCCATATTGTTCTTTATCGATTCTCCGCCAATTCCCTTCCGCCCATTCGCAGGCACAGCGCTCGTGACTGCGCATTTCCCTCTCTCTCCTTACAAAACGCAATCACATCGCTCTCAGACTGTGATGCACGGTATATCATCAAGCTTCAAGGAGGCAGGGAAAACGATAGAGCGAGCAGTTAGCCTATATATAAAACAAACATCACATCCTCTCGCGGAAATCTCAACATCGCTGCTAACACGTTCTAATCGACTCATTGGACAGCCTCAAAACAAACACTTGCCTGTAACAAGGTGTTCCAGCGCTTATGGGAAAAAATTACGCGCCATCACGAACGGTTGTCACTAAGGTGCAAAACCGATTTCAGTTCATGGCCTTTCAACTCAGGTAATGTTTTTGCCGCCTTAACCTAGCTACGAAAAGCGAATTCATCTGACTGACGTGCTAATTGCTTATCGGACAACCTCAAAACTTCCGAATGCCACAGGCAGTTTCTCTCATCAGCATGGGTCTCCAGCTTTTTTTTCTTGGTTCCTCACCCCCTTTCGTGTCTCCGACCTAGTCCAACCAAGCCCTACTAACCCCGGGCTGCAGCCGGCGCCCTTCTACTTCTTCTTCTTCTTCTTGTTCGTCCCTTGCGGAGCACGCCAATTACTGGCGCCAACTCCCCCGCAACTCCCTCCCCACCCTCTTCCTTCCCCTTCCCGCCACAAACGCTGCCGACGCTGAACCGACTTGCCTCCTCATTTACGCCTCGACTCCATTCACTCTTCTTCTTCTCGTACGCTGAAGCTGGCTGCTGCCCATCCCATTCACACAAGCACCGCCGCACCCCCTACCCACCCATCCGCCGTCTAAGAACCGCAGAGCTCCACGACACTACTACGAGTATATATACCTACGAGCTGGCTTTGGCTGGCTCCACGGGGCTGCCTTCATTATACACCGCGATTTTAAAGGCTGCAAGTTAGTAATGCAAAAAAATATACACATACTGCAATTGCAGCTTTAACATTTTCAATGCGGTTTCGTAGGAAGCAACTTTAAGCACAATAAAAGCAGGTTCCATTTTGGCACGAAGTTGGTGCAAAAAACTGAACTGTCAGAAAGGATCATAACAGATGACGGCAAAAGTCCAAGCTTCAACCGCCATATTATTAAATATTTTTCAGGCTTATAGACACAATCTTGTGAAAGCCAGATTACAGCCAGTGTTGGCTGATAACTCAATAATTGCGAGTGATTAAAAAAATACAACCAATGCATAAGACCGCATCCTATGTAACACCGGCAGATTCTTACACCCGGTTTTGCAATAATAAGCAGCAGTATACAGGGGCCAATGGCTGGCGGGGTAAAGCGACACTTTGCTCGTCGCCATCAGAGGGGGGGCCCAAATAGATTTGCCAATGTTACTCGTGCTGTAATCGATATCGGCAGCGAAAAGGAATCGATATGAAATTCAATTATCCCTTCAAAATCCGCTTAATTGGGAATTTTGAATCAGCTCCAGCTTCAAATTTCCGGCCCAAGATTACCTGCCGCGCAGCTCACGCTTCACTTTCATTGCTTGGCGCACCCTCGCCATCTTTCTCTCCAGCACTTATTCGCTTCCTTCTCACCTCCTCAACAGTTACCAGCACAAATCAAGCCATATGTGACACTAACCCTATGACTTTTATTCTATACTACTATGGCATCTGAGAAACCAGTGTGCCAACTTCCAAATTTATCAGTAGTCAGAAAGTGAGTTAGGTAGCCCGGACATACAAACTTTCCGCTTTATATAATTAGAGATTCTCGACATATTTTCAACCCCCCTGCCTAATTTGAGCAAAGTGCACAATGAACAAGTAGACGCATGATTTGCTAGAGAAGGGGCGGATAAGGAGGTCGATTATTATGTTAATAAGGTCAAGTCGTTAAGCGGAACCTTGAATGAAACAAGGGCCTCGGATGAAAGCAGGCGCTGAGTCATGGCCCTCAATCATTCAGAACCCCATTTTGCAGAGTCTCTCTGTTTGACCTGCCATACATCAGTCGTTCCATATCTTGTCAGCTCCCAATCGATTCCGGATGGATGATGATTCCGCCCATTCACCTCCCCACCTCCTACATCATTCAATCCAAGTCGAGTCTCCGGAGAAGTACAAGTAAATACGTCCTCTTGTCCCAAGAAGCAAATCAGCTCTCTTGTGAACGTCAAAGTGAGCAACGTCGAGTCTCCAAATGAGATGCTGGAAAGGGTGTGTGTATAGATCCCGCTATACGGTACCGTATACGTGCGATGTGGGCTTTGCTTGATTTCGGTTGGTTTTGGCCAAGAGGATGCGGGCTCACGTGTGTTGGCCATTCTCCGACACCTTATCAGGCGGCACTCGTGTTGTGTCCACAGTCGCATTATCCTGCAGGCCGTTAGAACCTCCGGTGTGTAGTTGCAGCAAACACAAGCAACATCAACGACTCTTTACACCGTCGTTACACATATTTCATACGTCAGGTTTTTAAGAGGCCAGATTGGGTGAAATATTAAGGGTTAAGGAACCGCTGGCCAGTTTAGGCTTGCTTGAAACGTCGTATACAGCCAGGAAAATCATACCTACGCTTGCAGCTGAAGTCTGCAAACTTGCAACCTCATTATTCCACATTCAGGAATGACGCCACCAGAAATGGAAGGCGAAGGTGACCGGAATCCATAATAAGGCCCCCGACAAAGTCGTGTACACAACGATGCCTATTATCGATACAAGAACTTCATATTTGTGCTATATCTACTGCCAGTGATCGGCTTTTGGGCCTGGGCCGAGGGATGATCGGAGTGAGTGAGTGGAGTCCAACCTGCCGCTAATGGCCCGCATAATTGGGCCTGATTGGGATCCTCGTGAGAAAGAAACAGCGAGGCTTGATGGTCATCGCCTAAATGGGACCCAATGCGGATTGCCAATGCCCCTCCTTCTCCGATCCGCTATATGTTGCTGTAGCCGCGTCTTTATCTCGTCCAGTCCCTCCAAAAGGAGACAAAAGTCGTGAGGCACGAAAGCCCATTAAGCGTGACTTGGCCTCGGATCTGGCTCCGGACATGGAATCTACTGTATACCTTTCTCCTGAGAACATTTACTTTTCCGACAAGTATAGGAGTGGCCCACACCTCCCCTCGACCGCCTCCCATCCATCCCACTTGTTCATTATCCCGCCCAAAAGGTCTTCATCTAGCAAGAGTGCTCCCGAGTTGCACAGGGGGGTTAAACAACGGTTGTCAGAATGAAAACACAGGCGTTTCCGACAATTTTGCCTAAAATAGAGTGGAAAGGAAGTCGTGCATGTTGGCGTGCATGAGTTAGACCACGAAATCACTCGATCCTTGAATGCCCGGTGCGATTACAACTTGAGGGCGGCTGATACTGTCCTCATTATGTGATTATGCCTCAAGACATGTTACTTTACAGTATACCGGGTGGTATACTAGAAGTTGACACCTTTCACTGTGGAACGACGTAAATCAAACATGCGAATTCACACTGGTACAGTACAGTACATCCCGATGTGTGCAGAGGGGAGTATTCATTGTCAACATATAGGGAGTGTAATACCCTGTAGAGTAAGACAGGAAGGCGGCTGCAGTCCATAATAATAGTGTTTTGCACCGCATTCGGCTAATATCCCTTCGGCGCCTGTGAATCCACGTGATGATGCCTACTATCCCGTGGTCATTAATTAAACGGTATATTCACCAAACCATGTTTCATGTATAACGGGCAAAAAATAATAGTGCTGTTCATCATGTCATAAAACGTAACGATGCATTGGAATTTTTTTTTGTGCGCGTCAGGTTACAAATCTTTTAAGTCGTATGGCTGCAAAGGCATTTACCAATGGAACTATGCATTTAAAAAAACCGGAATGGGCAACCTAATAAAATTATGCTACTTTCAAATGAGACAAGTAAATTTAGCGGAAACTAGGGTTTCATCCCCTGCAGGCTAGTAATACCGCTAATATTAATTACTCAGTTTCATAACGGCAAGTAGCTGAAAAATGTAAATGCCTTTCAAATATTGCCCCGAGTGCAGATAATGTAAAACTTGCCAAAACACTCATTGAATACCTATAAAGCAAACATATCCCGGAATGAAACTATACGCATACAGTGGAGCCAAATCCAGGGGGTATCCTACACTGGAAAAAAAAAATTTGCCAAGACGTTCCAGATTGCCATAAATTGTGAGTAATTAAGCACCAGAAAAATGGGCAGAGTATGAAAAAAGAAAGAAAGAAGGCAGAGTGAATTGAGAGCGACTGCATTTGTGCCTTCTCTTCTCTTCCAGGCGAATATCGATGGGAAGCGAGGGAAAAACTGAGGGATCGGGCGGAATAAATAGTTTCATTTGGCGAGATTCATGGGCGCCTTGGTTGGTGGGCGACAGGGATTGATGCCTGCTGCTGAATTAATCATAGGCCCAGCGCTGCTTGCGGATTCGGAGCGATGATTGGCTTTCGAATTTGTCACGGCAGCCTCCGGATGAAGAGCTTCGTTAAGGGGATATACAAGTAGAGCCGCTCCGAATTAAAACGTTCGGCGCCTAATTGCACCTACACAGATCCCTGGAATCATAATCGGCTCAACCTGAGATCATTTCGTCTAATCGAGACTTTGGCTGGATTAAAGGCCTCTCCCAACCGCCACAGAAGCACAGCTCAACAGCAGGTGAGAGGCGACAAGCGATAAATAAACTTGCTGCTTACCAAACGGTCACTAAACTTCAATTTAAACTGTGAAAATTTTCTGTACCATTGGCCACTTTGATCAAGTCGTGTTCTACCAGGACAAGGAAAAAGAAGCAAAACCTTTTTCCCTCTATAGTCCCCGTATACCTTCCACTTTCCTTCATTCCTCTCACTCTCTCTCTGGATGCAGCGGCCGCATCCGGGGGACCAATCATATTTCAAAGCCCTGCCATCCAGCTCAATCTCAGGCGGACGCTGCAAATTATTGATGGCTACCCTGCTGAATTATCCATTCCCTTTTGCTGGTTGCTCGCCCCCCTCCCCACCTGCACAGACTAACCAACCAACCAACCCCTCCATCCCTGCCACCCACCCCCAACTTCAACCAACACAGCCATTTTTCATTATTTCCATCACAACTTCGTATGTACTGCGGTTATTATTTTCTACGTCGCATCCATCTTTCCACTTACCTCGATGCAAAAACCAGGCTCGCAGAACCAATTTAATCATAGTGTAAATAAATCATCTACGACTGGAATTTAAGGAACATGTCTATATGGAATTTTCTGGGGACGTTAGAAGGCTTTGTAGGATGCTTAACATCACACTGTTCGCATAGTTCTGACTGCTCAAAGGGAAGGAAACTATAAATGCTACAAACCCTTCCACATAGCATTTCCCCAGTTCAGTCAATCCAAGACCTCCAGAGAAAAACAATTCCGTTTCCTTATCGGCTCATATCTGCACTACATCATGTTATTTGGGCGCAGAGCAATTTTTGAGCAAGTCGATACCAATATCTGCAACGGGTTGTTCGCTTGGGTGAGTACAGATAGGGGTCTGGTGGGTGGGGGAGGGGGGGGGGAATGAGCCGGGTGGAACAAGTGCACGTTGGATGTGGATTCTTCGCCTAAGACACTGCTGGTCGGAATACGAACATGGAGCAACAAATAGAAGCCCCCCCTCCCCCCCCCCCAAAAAAAAAGAGGGGGGGGGAGTAAAAGTATCGACTTTCTCCAGCCCAGCGCCGATAATAACAAACATGGTTTCCGACAAGGCGGGCTGTCATTGGCTGCGACAAGACGTCCGAATCGCCGATTAATATTTATGATGGCCAACCAGCAGCAGCAGCAGCAGAGAATTCCTTGGCCACGTTCATAGTATACTCAGCCATCCGGATGTTTTTCTTTTCTCAGTGCCCATCACATGTCCACCCAATCATAACATCACAGTTGGGGCCCTCCCTGATATTTCCGGCACGGGTTATCACGCTTACATTTGCGCCGACGGAACGTTTTCCCTTCGATATTCACGGCCAGGGGGGTAGCCAGATGTTTAGAAAACGGAAGAACGTGAAGACATTTTACACGGTCAGCTAACCAGCCGTAAAGTCATGTCCCCTCATAATCTCAAACATACAAAGCTCCACATATATTTGGTAAAATGTAGCTACCGGTACTTTATGATTACATATTTTTAATTAATAAAAAATGCAAATTGGTTCCGTATCAATGGGTACCTATGACATGCGCGTTCCAAGTCCATCAAAATTGCCAAACAAGCAGAGCGGGAGACTGTATACACACAGATGCAAGTAAATAAGTGAAGAGCGCATATGAGAGGAGAAAGAGGGATTACATGTCGCGCAGGTTGGCAACACAAGCGGAAAGAAATCGATGGCCTAAAGTCATCCGGTTGCACGCAGCCAACCCCCCTCTCCTCCCTACCCTCTGTACCCCCTGCCTTTCCCTCCCCCTCCCTCCCTTTTCACATAGTCAATACCCGGATGAATGCAAATCCCACATTTCTCGCGCTCTCTACGTCCCCCCCCCCCTCCCCTCATACCACATACTTCCCCCCACCCCCCACCCCCCACGCACCTACACATGCTGTCGGCAGCACACATACTAGCCAGTCAATCCTTTGTTACACTGCATTTTTTCGCGAGGTCCCTTACACAGTCTTTTGCACACTCCGATTAGAGATCACCAAGAGGGTGAATAAGTCACATATCTGGCAGCAAAATGCCATTCTGGCTCAGGCCAATATGTGCAGCACATATGGGCGAAATGTCACATGTGCTCCAAGCTGAGACACAATTCCAGGCAAATAAATATCCATACAATTTCAAAAAGGCTGCCTTAAAAACAAAGGAATATAATTATGTGTGATGAATGTGAACATAATGTTTCATACTCAATAAATAGTTTAATTTTGCAACATTTACGCCCGCATCATCTGTCTTTAGAGTGTACTCCGCAACATACGCCTTTAAATTTAATATGCACCTATACCCTGATGATCAGATGCTCCACACATGCAGGTAGAGTGTTACAGGAAGAGAGCGCGTGCGTGGAAGGCGTTGTTGGACCATTCCTTGCCTCTGGTGCCTGGGCTCTCCCTATAAGCAAAACTGGCACTGCCTTATTCATAGCAGAAAGGCAATCTAGCTGACGGCTGCCTTAGCCATCTTTAGAGGTGGTCGATGGGGGCGAACTGGGAGAGAGAGCAAATTGGAGCGCAAATCGTCCGAGTTTCAACTGTTTCCCTTCGCCCACCAGGCACCCCCCCTCATACTTTTTAGCCTCGCAATTTTCCGGCGTCAGCTGCAATCTACGTAGCAAAAAGAGATCCCTTTTTATCGCTATACTGTGGCCAATGGCACTCTCCCCCCTTCCAATAACTCTATTACCACAAAAAAGTGCAGAAAAAGAAAAACAAAGTCAAGCGCCGAATGGTATTGATGCCCGATCAATCCTCTCATCTGAATTAGCTCGGTAATATGCACCCAAGATGTGCGTCGCAGATTCGTCTTAATCAGCTCAAAGATGTAATCTAAAACTTTGTCTGTAAAAAAAAAATGACAAAAGTTTCGTATGAGCTGTTTACGCCGATTACGTCGTTCAAAATCAGCTGCGTATAAAAATTCATTCGGCGCACATCTCCATCATGCCACTGGATCGGTCGTAGCACAGAAGGAATCCTGTCAAAGTGAACATCCGTGCGATATGATGGCACACATGGCCGCACCTGGTCAGTTTGCAGCAGGATCGTACGTGTGTGTGTCTGTGTGTGTGGATGCAAGCAGGGCAAAGAAGCAGAGCAAAGCAAGGCCGGCTGCGGAACAAGGGCCTGACCATTCGAGGCACGTCTGGTGGAGGCCATGCAATTCACAGTTAGGCTAAGCAAGCGGCGGCGTAATTGCGGACTTGCAAACCGCATGGGACCAGTCCCCCCTGCAGCCCAGCTCCGCCGAGACCAACGGAGGAGACTTCGATACCAATCGTGCTCCCAATCCCAACTCACTCCTGCTGCTGGACCACCCCAACCATCCCTGCACACAACTTATTCTCTTTCTGCCACGTTGGTTTCGGCCTATGTGCAACTTACCTGATAATACAAACCAGCACAGAACAAATAACGATCCGGCCTACCCCCCCAGATATGCAAATGCATCATGTCAACAACATAACCTAAAACATGGCGGCCATAAAAATCCAATTACGCACCATAAAACAAAAATGCGCGAATAAATACAGTCCCATCCTGTCAGCCTACATATTCCCTTCCTCTCCCCAGCATGATCGATGCCGTATATACACACCTAACAATGCACGTGTGCAATACCTATATACACCAGCCTCCATATCAGAGACAAGATGGTGGAATCCATGTTTCCCAAGCTGCTGGAGTGGCTGAAGACCTCGGGCGATATGCAGAGGAGCATCAACATGGCAAGAGGTTTCATCCGGCGGCTGATTCGACATGAATCGGGGCTCGTGCCTTGGATATTAAGAAGGGAAAGTGTCCGTAAAAGCGCAGCTGACGAGTCGATGAATCCGCGATAAGCACGGGATATGGCTTAGGTGAGCACAATCAATTGAATGCGGCGCGCACACTATAGATCGCTAGCTTGCTGGCTTCCTCCTCTCTCCCCAAGCCCTTCCTTCCTTCTGCCTTCCTGAACCCGGAACATTGCACTCTATAAAACCAGTCTTTTCAAGGGTGAAAATTCAACTCCAAATGGTGGTTTTCTGATCCATCCCAAGACGGGAATTAGCGTACTCAATTGGGTCGGAACATAATTCAGGGTTGTACATGCATCATGGGTGACAACAAGTGCTGTATTTGTAAATGATACCCAAGACGTGAATTTATTTCAGTGCTGGACCGCATTAGTGCAATCAGAAAAATACACAAAAAAAAAGGGAGAGAGAGAGGACGGCAGGTTTTGCGGGGACATTTAATCAGTGGCATTTTTGTCGACCAGGCTGCTGATTATTTCCTCTCCCCTATATCCCCCCTCCCACTCTTTTTGTGCTGTGAATCCAACCGAGGCCTGGAACACATTAATTTGTGCGAATGAGCCAGAGAGAAAAGAAGGGGGTGGGGGGTGGGGAGGGGTAACTACCACCTCCCACTGAATTCATCCAATTGTGATTAATCCATAAAATAATTGACGTCGTAAAGCAGGTTATTTGTTGGCTTCTATTATCCATATTTCAATATAATCTGACACATAATCATGGCGGAGTCGCGGAAATGAGTCCCGCGTGGGGGCTTTCCATCTGTGCTCTACCTGCGACTCATCAATTATTCACAGCCATGCGAATGTGCTGCTGCTGGATCATGGCGGGGGCCTTTCCCTCCCCCTTCCCCCCAGCCACCCCCTACCTACTCTCCTATATAACGTACGGTAGCAGACACAAAATAACCCACCTCCTTCCCATTCCCATCTTAAACCGTTTCATTTTCTTCCTCTCTCCCAAACGCTTCCCTTTTCTCAGCTATACTAAAGCACTTTTCTTGCCTTCCCTACCCTCCTATGTAGCCGCACACATTAGGAATTCATGTGCACTTCCCACACAAACCAACCATCCATTTCCCAACCTCTACTGTATATAATTTTTTGTGTTCTTCCCCTCCCCATTCCCCTCCCCCCCTTTCCTGCTTTATGCAAACATACCAAGATGTTAGATTGATTCCTAATTGATCGGTATACAATCGCTAGAGTTGAACAACAAAGATTTGCACTCAGACGGCCGATACACCAGGCTTGTTTTGAAATGCATGGTAGCCTAAAATAATATGTAAGACAGGCTGTCGTAACCAGAAATTGCGGTATAACCTCCAAGCGATAAAATCACACTTTGAAAAGTATCGATAGGTGTGGAGGTTTAGTGTGGATAGGCATACAGAGAGCACAAAGTACAGCCGGCACTTACTATGGGTTCACTGTTCTTATTATGCGCGGGATAAAATAACAAAGAGTGTACAGTACTAGATAAAGGACCCGTTTCGGGCGCGGTGCAGTTCATCGTACAGGTATAACTAGGCATTCAAAAGATGCAATAAAGCGCACATGGGCGGAGGTCCATCAACTAGGGCGTAATTTTACCCATTCCTTTTGTGGGCCGCAGGCTTCTTTGCTGCTCCTGATCAGAGTGCAATTGAGAGCCCAATAATTAGCAACATTGCTTTTTCTTCCCGGAGGCAACGCGATTCTCCTTTTGGAAATGAAATGAAAGGGGCTAGGCCGCCTCCACATTATTTCCATTTATATTGCAAACAAATTAGGCCCCACGTAAATTCCTCGATTACAAGGTTCAAATGATGCAATTAGCGCGTAATAATATTGGCAGGCTGGGGATGGAAAATTGCGAATTAATGGCCAGCAATCCGGCTTCACTTCCCACTCGAAAATTTTTGCCCTTTCCATTTCGACCGCCAATACTTTTTTTTCTCTCTCTCTCTCTCCACTTCTGTCGTGGCATGTAAGTATATTAAATATCTGCTAATATTTTAATAATTAATACACCTTTATGCAATTCATTTAATGATCAGATTTTAAGAATGATCAGTGATATTTTGGGCAAAATCACTTCTTGCTCACAGATTTTGTCGTGTGGTGACTGTGACCTATACACTAGCTATATACGCATGGCACAAGTTTCCAGTGGAGGTGAAGAGCCCGTGAGAGAAGAGAGAAGGCGAGATGAAGGAAGAGCAATATCGTGCGCCTTCTTCCCTCCCTCCCCTTTTCTTCCCTCCCCTCCCCTCCCTTACTTCCCACTTTGTTTTCCCGAGAGGTGTCAGCTTGATTCAACTATAATCATGCAATATGGCCTATAAAGGCCGATCTAATAAAGCTGCTCGAGCAACGTAAATCGTCAGGCGGCGCAATATTTTTGCCTGGCTAACCAGCAAGGGAAAGAGAAGATGCAATTTCTGCGGCTGCCATGAAACAGCTGCTTGGGACCCTCTCACCCACCCACCCACTTTTCCATCATTCTCCCCACCACCCATATCGCACTATACCAATGACACCGGAAATGCGTCATCAGCCCCACCCAAGAAAGACGTATTTCGCATTCGCATTTTCGGAGACAAGACTCCATCTATATCATTCAGACCAATCACGACTCAGTGGGCGTGGCATTTTATATGAAATTTTTGATTATGTACCATAAATATTATACATAAAAAAATTAAACTACAGAGTTCATTAGCAGGTCTTACATATCCCAGCTTATATCCAATCAAATCCGTCCTATTTCGGACCAATCACGCTCAGGACATATTCCTGTCTCTAGACGCCCAAATTTTGCAGCCGAGTTCGGCGCGCGTGTTTTGTTTCATAAAATCCGGCGCTTTTGCTTACTCGCCAGCTGTATTGATACGAGCCGGCTGTAAATTTGTCAACATGTCCTTTTAATAAGTAGTATCAACAGGGATGAAGAGTTGGGCAAATATCGCTAATCCAGACCCACCCACTCCCTCCCTCCCCTCGCCCTGCCTGCAAAAAGCCTCGCAAAATGGAAGCAAACTGGGACTTCCGAGGCGCACGATTCATGAGAGGTCATGAGGCACTCCCCATATTTCAATATCTGCTCCCAACTTTGCTGGGAAAACGCCGTCAGTCGATTTGGCCCTGCCGATAGGCTATACCGTACCGGCTGGAATTGTTTGAACACATTGTGCCTGAGTCTGCGGATTATGACAAGTGAAGGCTGGAAAACAGTAGGAAAAGCAAGTTTCAAAAGGCCGCGATATGTTCATTATTTTATTAATTAATTAATGTTTGTTATTTTAAACGCACCTAATTTACAGCATCTAAAAAATTAATATTTGAACACTCAACTAAGCTGCCTAAGTACGCAGACAGATAGGCTTGCGTGCTTGTGTGTTGCCTGTCTGTCGAATCAATGGCGTGTGCGAGGGAGTACATATTACAGGATTATCTCGGGAACCGTGCAAAGTGGGGGCCTTATAATGTTCCCGGATTTGCGCGGAAACCTCGCCCACTCCAAACATCTCAGTTGCCCATCAATAAATGCGTCTATTTGCTAACGACAACATAAAAGCCTGATCTTGGAAGGAGGTCACCATAACAACAACACGATTAGTCATTTCCTCGCCCAACAATCGACCTTTCCGTAGAAAACATTACTTCACCCTCTAATTTTCGCAAAAATAATAAAATTGCGAATCTTTTGCTCTGATAGCTTCCACCTGCGTCCATCCTGCCAAGAAAGTGACAAGCTGAGCAAGAAAGTCAGATGGGCAAGGAGGGTTGAGTGAGTAGTGCGATTCATTAGCAGGCCTGCTTTTCATAACTCTCGCCTTGTTTTCCACGGAAAGCGCCTTCTCCGGCGAATAATGAGAAGGATTCTAGCCGCAAAAAAATGGATGCTGGATGAGGGAGAGAGAGGGTAGGAGAAGAAAGAAAAAAACCTCTCCGCACCCTTTTCCTTTCCGGTAATAAATTCATCCGGACGAGAAACTCTCTCGTTTTACTTCATCTAGTCGGCTGAAAACCTTGCTTCTCACTTAGGCTCCTCGTGTTTTAACACAAGCCACATCCTTCTTCTCTTTCTCAGTAGGTCCCCCCGCCCCCCTCTCTCAGCGCAATGCACTTTGTTTTCTCTTTTTGTCCCCTTCGATTGCTCGGACATCACTGACAAAAAAGTTACTGGTTGGACGACTCTGCTCGAGGTATATGGCTTAAACGTGCAGAAAGTGAGGTCAGCAGGTAACCATCGTAAAACTGGACAATCAAATACAAGCAGATGAAATTTCCATACGTTCAAAATAATATCCATGTGGAACTCTAACATTCTAAACAGCTGATGAATATAATCAATTGCCAACATCTAATGGCTTTTCAAATTATGACAGCCCAGTATAGATCAAATCGCGCGTAGAGCAAAACAACACTCAACCAACGCACAACGCAATACGTCACACAATAGACCCAGATATTTTATCAAGAACCTGCCGGTACACGGTCCATTAGCGACAACCTATACGTACAATGTCAAAAGAGGACGGAAAGAAAGGAAAAGCTATACTGTACTGTCCTCCAATCTGATCACGTCCGAGATAAATCATAAGGTGAATGAGAATATCTCCCTCGGGAACACAACCCAACCATGCCGAACAAGATTGCATTCTCTACCGATCCTATAAGAATAATGAATTATAGCCCCCCTTCACGTAAAAATAAGGGGGTACAGGCTGTACCCCACGGTTCTGCAGACATTTTTCTGGTTTGCTCGAGTGCTTAATTTTTCTTTATGAGTGTCCACCATATGAAACTAAAAATCTGTGCAGGTTGCACGATGTTTCCTGGTCCAGCAGAATACAGGTGTGTGGTTGTGTGATTAGGTGGCAATCGAGGTCCTGAAGAAAAGAGGGGGGCCATTAAGGCTGATGAAGAAAGAGTCGGTTGCGGAAGGGGCCTAGAGTATAAAAGAGGATTAAGTTGGATGCATCGGGTAGCTTGTGAGTGGGGTGGAGGGGAGGTAGAGAAGGGGTTGGTGTGTATAATGATGAAAGCCACGGCGGAAGGCCCATTTGGCCGAACCAACATCCCAGCTGCCATTCCGCGCGCCCAAACTTTTTAAAATCATGGAAATAATGAAGCCGAACGTATATGTGTAGCATTCTCCCAAATTAGTAGGCGGGCCCATAAAGAAGGCGAAATGTGGCCCCAGAGGCTTGGTGCCTCGCCGGATCCGGCGCGCAACTGCAAATTCAACAGAAAAATAACAGGTCCCCCGAGGAGCTCCACTCACAAACTTTGTCATATCATCTTTTCAATTATTTAAGAGGCATTTATATCAAAGTCCCCTTCGCTTGTAATGGGCGCCGCCATGCCTGCCAACAATACGAGTGCCTCGTAAAGACCCCGCTCTCTCTCGGCTGGCTGTCTCCCTCCCAACCCTTACACTCTACTATCCCACACCTTTTTTGGGGGCTTAAAAAAAAAACAAATGGGGGAGGGAAAGAGAAGGAGTAACAACTCGCCGGTCATAAATCCATGCCTGCCTTAAAAGCAAGCCCAACCTGCTGCTAATCTGGTTAAAATACACCTGACACGAGCTTTAATCATCGTCCGGCTGGCGTACCTGCCTGCCTTCACTCTGCTAATGACAGGTGTGATGGTACCAGTTGCTTATCGGGATAGTGCAAGGTTGGTGCAGGTACTTGAGCAAAATGCAGGCGCACATACTGCACAGCTCCAGTGACACCAACTTGAACAAATTGCCATTCTGACTGGGTATATGCATTTCTGTCGGTATGATACCAACATAATTCTGTTTGTCAACCGTAATCAACTTGTATATATATTTGGTTGCACTTCTGGTCATAGTTTTCACAAGGTTCCATCAGTTGAGGTAGAGTCCCAAAATAGCAGCTATAGTGCTGTCTTCCAACAGAAGCAAATGCAAAAACACTTTGGTGGCGGATCCTATAGCATGCCACGTACAAATCACGGAGCAGTAGTATAGCTTTCCAGTTGGAGGGCATCAAAGGTACAGCTCTGTGTCGGAGCGCCGGAGCGACTCTTACGAGAAATTTGTCACCGGAGACACGGATACGCAATACATGGTAAAGGACATGGCAAAAAGCTACGGGTTTGGAAACCTGTTCAACCCCGCTTGGTTCAATATAAACTTAAAATAGCTATAAAATCAGGTCGATGATTCTTAGCTTAAAAACTTTATAACCGACATATTGAACCTAATAAATAACCAAACACTTTGATAATTACAAGTGCTTTAGAATATAACACCCTGACAATAAAACCTATTGATTACCCACTGAAATGCAATAACACCCACCCTCTCCCCAAAAACCGACAATCACTCTCATTCCATCCTATAAATGAATCCATCGCCAGGACACCCCTACGAACCAGAAAACTTATGCACCGCACTTTAAATCATCCCAAAAAGGTGGGCCAAAAACGGGTCGGAAGCAGCAGTGGGGGGGATGCATTTGGCAAATGAAGACAGAAGAAGTTGCAGGGAAAACAAATGGAGTTGACATTTGTTTGGCGGCGGCAATCATTCCCAAATGAAAAGGAAGGTGGGGAAGACAATGGGCAATCGTGTCGTGCGCCCAACAACAAAGTAGCACTAAAAAAAGGGGGAGGGAAGAAAGGAAGGAGAAGTGAAGGGGGAGGTATTTCCATGTGTCGGTGTGGGGAGGTGGGGGGGGGGAGGGGTTGATGATGAGGCTGCTCGTCCCTTGCGATCCGGCGGCTGTCGCGGGCCTCAGGTCAATACGAGAAGCTCCAAACATGAATAGTCCAAGAGGGAACCATTTCCGACGCCGCACATGTCGAATCTCATGAATAAAAAGCTTTCAATGGGATCTTTATGTCGCTCCTTCGCTTGTATTTTCCCCGGGAAAGGCAGCCGAGTTAATCAAAAGTAAAATTACTTTCGGAAAATGCTGCTGCAGAAACAGAGCGCAGGAAAAATTGGGCCCGAATAAAAGAGGAAGGGGAAAGAGAGAGAAAGAGAGTGGATGGGATGGGGGATGGGGTTTTTTGGGGAATGGAATGGGGGCTGATGGCCTCCCTCCCTCCCAACCCATCCTTTTCCTCCCATCTACAGTATACTGTACATGGATGAGATGTTGCACTGCTCAGACCCCCTGCGCACGGAGTGTCAATAAAGTCATGTTTAGAATAGCACCCAACGTGTCTGCAGGAATCAAAGTCGGCCAAGGTAAATTTTGCGCAATGATAACAACATCCGACATATGCCCTTGGTCTATTCAAATACGTAACAGTGTTGAAATTTTAGCCCGGGTTATCCTACCACTCCATGGACACCCATGATGCTCTCCTGCTCGCAGGGTAATCTAACGAGTAGGATAATTGGTCAACACACCAACACCCAGTTTCAATGTGGATTCAACTTTATAATATTGTTTATTATTGCAAAACAACATTCGTGGACTTTGTAAGGTGAAAGCAACTGATTCTCACCCAGGTCAGGTTACTCTGACAATGGCCAACTAAATGAAAAAGGACGAGATCTGTAAGCCAGAACTTCCGACCTTAAAAACTAGATACGTCGAGCCAATGGTCGATCGATTACCAAAATGCTCTCTTCCAACACTTAGAGTGTCGCCAGCTACTTTCTTTTCGCCATTCACCGAAAAGTAGACTCCCACGATCCCCGACATTAATAGGCGTTTCAGGAAAATCGTTCCCTATGTCGCGAACAGTATACGCGTATACACAACCGTTGAATCCTCCATACAGTACCGGACGCCACCAATAAACTAACTGACCTGTCCCATACCATTCTCACCTCCTCACACATGATTCCATGTCGGGAGCAGAATTTGGCTGCCGGGCTATTTACACGCAATTACAATCAGCGCCATTAACACGCACAGCTCACGTGTGGAGTGCCACAGACCCCCTCCAACCTCCCCTCCCACACAATCGGCTTCACGTACTGTAGGTGTGTTTTATAGTGTCATCAGTAGCTTGTTATCGCCCACTACACACTCTACCCCTCTCCGCACAAACAAAATATGAAAAGGTCATTTGCATACCGGCCAAACAGTCGTTACAGTTAAGTCATTCCCTGGCCATCTGTGGGGGGCCATGTAACACCCATTTTTTTCTGGGAGCTTCTACAGTGCACACGGAAGGGGAACATCCTAAAAAAGAAAACTCTGATTTGATGTCAGAAAGAGGTGAAAGACCTCTTCCTGCTCCGCCCCGCTTATAGATTTTCCTAAGAATTCTAATCACATCCGTAAGCAGAATTAGGGAAAGGACAAGCCGACTGAGCGGACTTGCAAATCAGGAGGATTCCATCCTGCTTGCTCGTTGGATCACACCCCTCAACAATTGACTGCTCTCTTTCTTTGCATTCTGTAGGTTGCCACTCTCCATTTCCACTACCGGCACCAACAGACCCTGAAGAAATACACTGGCATGGTGGGGTCAAATTCTAACAATTTATTATTACATCGCAATATACTCGTACTGTACAGCTAAAGTGAACCAAGAGTATCATCTGACATACTCGTACGTAAGATGTTTATTGCAGTGGCTTCCGTGTCTAACACGAATATGCGTCAAAGACACGGCCACTTCCGTTTACCCCGCAAAAAAATAAGTACTCTTTCCACCACGCATATCAATCAATAGAAAGAAAAACTTCGGAATTGACCTATTTCCGCGATACATATCTCGATCTATTTTCAGACCCTAATGGGCACAGTCTGCCGGTAATTCCACCATCACGCACGACACGCAATATATTGCGAAAAACTAGAGAAATATTCAGACAGGGCGTAACGACCTTTGAGAAAATTACCATGTTGGCCAGTAACAACATGAACGTAACAAATACATACATTTAGCCAATTAGTTGTGCAACAATATCTGGCCATCAACTTTTAAGCCACCCGGTACTGCATCAGCCAAGCTTCCCAAGCTTATAAATTCTTCAAGGCGTTAGAGAGATTAACCTCATCTGGCTCAAATAAAACATGTGTTATTGTGTCGCGAGGGAGGCAGGGAAGTGGGGAAGCGGGGAGGAGGAAGGGAGGGAGGGGGAAAAAAAAGAGAGATACATGCGCGAATAAGGCAAAAGAGTGTTTGCTGAGCTGACAGCGCAGCGGAATAAAAGAGGACAAAGGCCGGTAGAGAGAGGGGTTGGGGAGGAAAGGGATGAGGGAGTGGGGAGAGGCGGGGGTGAGTTGGCAAAAAAAAAAAAAAAGTGAGCCCCAGCAAAATCAACTCTGACGTTCCTTCTTTCGTCAGCAAAAAGTATTATTGAGTGCTTTGATGTTAACACTAAAGATCCATTATGAATTGCTGCGAAAACATATTGATCTGGGCGTCGGGCTCGGGCGTCCAATCGCAAGCTTCCTCCAGAGCCAAACACCAATCACGGAGCTGCCCGACCCGCCAACGGGAATCGAACTCGCAAAATATTGCATTCAGCTCCAAATGGACGACTTTATTCACTTACTTCGCTGTAAAAGCCAGGAAGTAGTGGAGGTGGGGGCTGGCTGGGAGGGAGGGAGGGAGGGAGAGTGCAGAAAAAAAAAGTTGGAGGGAGTTCCAATCTGATACGAGTAGTGGAAAAAAAAAATATATGTAGGAAAGAATGCAAATATATCAACTGTGCAGCAGAAAACTGGATACTCGAATTTTTTGGGGTGTTAATCCTCAAGATGTCTACTGCCACCAATGCAGTGTATCAATGAAATCATTACCTGTAATCCTGGTTCAACAACGCCCAATCCGACGCATGGCCTTTTATAGCTAGTACAGTATCAATGGGGAGGGAGTGTAAAACACCTTTGACCCCCGGTAACCCCTCCTGATTCACAGCGTCCCAACTCATATTATCGCACAATTGCTGCAAGTGAGGGTCAGAGCAGCTCATTACTCAGTGCTCCAAATCGATTCCACTAAAAAAAAAAGAGGTTCCCACAGTTCGAGCTTACTATTCCTACAAGCCGGCTGTCTAAACCAGACACCAATGACGTAGGCGTCCTATTTACATGTGCATAGAGTGGTAAGACCAATAGGTGAAAAAAAGTGATTAGCAGGGTTCGTGGGAAGCAAATAATCAAGCACATTACATAGAGCATGAGGCCATGCACTGTAGAATGAGTGATCTGCTGGCTGAGCAGCAGCAGCACATGATGGAGAGAAAGAGATGGAAGTAAAAGAGAGCTCAAAATGGGATCAATACTTTAGGCGGAGAACGGGGGGGAGAGGTGGGGAGGAAGGGGCGGGAAGGGGAGGGACGTAGGGGGGAGGCTCACATGAATATCAGAGACTTGATATGGAAGAGTTTAGGGTACAATGACTGGAGTGCGTAGAAGGGATGTCGTCACTGCCTGGTATGCCTGATATAACTAAGGGAAGCAGATTGGGAGGCTTACATCGTATTAGTATACGTAGTGGCATTAGGCCGCGGGTTGCTCAGTGATTATGGAATTAACGCTTGGCTCCCCAGGGTCCAGGGTTCGATCCCTTACCCCGGAAGAGTGCGTGCGGTAGTGAGAGAAGTTGGCCGGGATTTCATTCACCGCGCTAAGCTTATACAGAATGATTAGTCCAAGCTGCGGTTATACCAATTGAAATGTCCTTAGTGGTTACCACCCTGCGAAGTTTTAAGCAGTTATCAAAATTAGTTACCGGATCACCACACCACAAATTCGTCGAAAAGAATGTATTTTCCACAACAATGTTCCCATAAGTGCATAACGTTACCCACCATCAAATTGGCGCAGGCGCATGATGCTTACTGTGCATATCGGCAAAATAGGGTTAAGTACATTTGCAAAGTCCAATTTTGAGTCGTGGCTTCCATGGTTAGAGTACACTGGAACAGCATATGTGGTCCTGCAGGCCGAAAATTGCGAATTATGAAGCCTGAGAGGCGATTGATTGGCGGCCATTGCTTTTTAGGTGGCTTATCCAGGCATAGAGTCTACTAATTGTCTATACCTTGCTGTCTGTGTGCTTTATGAGCATAGATGTAAAAATAGAAATAAAAACCAGAGAGAGTGCAGCACATTTCGGTTAATTTGTTCTCTCCCTTTCCAGACCAGAAAAATACATTCCCCGAGGTTGTGAAACAATATTTTCCATTGGACTGAACTTAATATAGTACGTATTCGAAAACCTCTACAGCAGCTTATACTTCAAAAAAATTCTACCCACCCTGACACTGACGTTCAGTAATATTTGATTAAGTATTAACACTGCGAGTATATACACTGAGATATCATCTTAATTTGAGTTGATACAACCCGACCAAAATGAATTAACATTGAATCCAGTGTGAAATTAACCTTCGATTGGTCTTCGCATTTAAGTGAACAATGCAGACATTGCCACCACTCCTATCACATGCAGAAATAGCTGCATAAATGGCCTCATATGAGTTGATGCGTGCGCAAAAATATTTCATTTCCTGGCAGCACAATAACGTCCACTTTTAAACTCCGTATAAATCGGCGACACGTTTACAGATTCCAAAAATAAATATGTGCAATCACATATGCGGACAATACTCATGCAAAAAGTATGGTTAGAGAATAAATATACCCACTCATACCCCGAGGCCTTTGTCCTATTTTGAGTACATTTTACGCTGCCCTTGAGGCACAATGTGAACCAATTCACCACTCTATTCACTGCCGCATAGATCAAATTGAATAACAATAATAGAGGGTGACAACCAAAACACACACAACACATGGAAATTAATGGCATTATGCTTGCTTGGAACCGCAGGCCACACATATGGCAATGCCTGGTCCATGCCACCCAAAAGTAACAAAGAGAGGACGAAGTTGTTTTTGTCACCAACGTGTCCCTAGTTGAATATTATGCTATATAGGGCAATACTGCAGCGCAACTCTGCCATCGATAAAAATTCTGGGTTAAATTGTTTACTGAGAGTGGTTATTTGCAAATAATTCGCGTATTGTCAGCCAAATCGCCATTCCGAAAGCCGTGAGCGACGCATTAGTGACAAAAAAACCCGGCCAAAAACATTCTCACATGCAGTGTTCAAATGCCATCAATGCAATACACCCACAAAACTGGTCTGAGTAATAAAGAATGCTGGTAAGAAATGAGAGCAAAGGCACTCTACCATGAAGAAACTAATCGCAATTCGACACTCATTACACGAGCAATTTCTTGGGACGCGTTCAACGTCATTCTCCCAACTGAACGAAGTTTCATCCTGGCGTATATGCAACTTGCGATGCTCCCCTGCCAGATGGCAATAATATTTCAGCCCTAGGACAAGGCATTCTTTCTTCGATTCGTCAAGGAGGCATGTTGTCCTTTAGGTCATCTCTTGGAAGTCAAGAAATACCCCGTTAGCTTCCCGCGGCAAAGTTGTGTGCTGTCAAGTGTGACAGACCATAACAAATTCACCACATTCATAACAGTCGACAACATGTCTCCTAGCGTGTTTCAATAGCTATTAAATTCAGTAATAGATTCAATGAAGCAACAAAATTAGCATAAGTTAGAGCAGAAGCCAGCCGCTTTTATGCATTTCATCTGGTACTGTGTCCAGCTGCAGTATTTAATTGCATCACAATCTAGTTGATTTTCCAAAGACACTCGTCCTGCGCCTCACCCGCCAGAAAATCTATCCGTTTTCAAACAAGCTTGACCTACCGTTGATTCATAGGTTGAAGGGGAAACGCAAGAGAATGGAATCCGAGGTCGAAGAGGGCTCCCATCTTTTACCCCAGATGCTTGCTCAGAAGGCAGCTGTTGAACTAATAGTTCAGCCACAACAAAAAGGGGGAACAATACATGGACAGACCACTCACAATTCGCGCCCTCTAATCTCGGCTCAGTAAACACAAACACACCCCTGCACATTCGCGAAATTAAAAACAGGGGAGATGAACAAAAGCCTCTGTATATTTCCCCCTCTGTCCCACAGCCTCCCCCTTGCCCCTTGGGGACCAGATCCATATCTATACGATTCTCCAAAAAGCCTTTGTCTCCGGTAGCATCCCGATGATGAGCCAATATCCAGCAGATCGCTTTTTCTTCCGCCTGCGTCATCTGGCCCACTATCATTCAGGCTCGATTATTCAGGGTCAGCCTCGTCGAAGAGAAAGTGGGACTTGATTCCCTCTACTCTTACCCAATTGCTCTTCGCTTTCTTTTTTCTTTACTTTTTTTCTTCTCTCCAACTCGACCTATAGAGCGGGGGTACAGAAACAAATTGCATAACTAGTCGATACTTCTGGTACGGTCTAAATTATTGTTGAATTTTTGCCTGTGAGGCCACTCCCAAAAATTTGGTCAATTCTTTTCCTATTCTTACCTGCAATATGTTACAGCTGAACACTGTATACCAGGCCTGTTCCACCCCTCTAGGCTGTCTAGGGTATATACCGTAGCAAGAGGATCTGCACCAACAAAACCCAACTTGTCATTTGGGGTGTAAAGGGCTGTTAGCATCTCGGCGAGCGACGAAATCTCCCCCCCNCTCCTTCCCACCCCTATTCCCTCCCTGCTCCCCCGCCTCACATCCTCTCTCTCCTAACCTCCTCGGGGCGCAGTGAAAAACGAGCCATAAAGCACGTTGCTGCTAACTGCGATTGAAAGCAGATCAACGCGCAATCATCGACCTTTTTATCAGCCACGCCCCCAGGCCGCGACATGTCACGCCGAACAAAGATGACCAGTTGGGCCGACAAACTCCATAGCAATTAAATGCGACGGAATCCGATTTCAACGGACATGGATTTGACATCCAGGCAATTTTTTTGTTACAAAAATATGCTTTTGGGCCAGGCATCAAAGTTGAAATGGGTTGTTATGTGAAGCTCGGTTAAGTGCGAACTGATGTCACATAGACTTAGGCTATATGTTGCACCGCAGGACCGAAGATTTACTCTCATTAATTGTTGCCAACAATAAATCTACAATATTATTAAAAACCAGCGTGAAATTTCACCATTGTTGGCGCTGAATAAATGTTTACTTTATTCCTAGCAAAAACTGGATGTCCATTAGACGTACAACGTGCCGAATAGAAACTTCAGCTTATACACCCTTTTGCCTCTGTTGATTTAAAACCAGCGAAAATATGATCAAATTCTAGACCAAGACTCCAGCAATGCACACAATGGAACAAACACGCCACTGAAGAAAAATGAAGTAGGAGAAGAGAGGCCAATGGAGTCTGTATCGCGAAAAAGCTTTTGGAGTTGCGGGAAAGGTGGTCCACTCCACTCCATCGTGCTCATCCTCAGCTTTAAAAAAAAATCATAAAAAAGAGGAAAGCAGCAAGAAAAGGAAGGAGGGAAGATGGTGGAAGGAGGAGGAGGAGGAGGGAGAAACTCTGCACTTCAATTATCTCATCCGAAAGTGCGCGGCAACTAATTTCCAGGCTGATCTCGTTCTGGAAAAATGTAATGAGAGCAGGAAGATGGGGCCGCCTCGCACATTACCAGAAAGAGAGACGGGAATAATTCCCGCAGAAGAAGCCAGGGGAATAAGAGGAAAAATCTCCAGCTTACTCTATAATTATGTACAATACTGTAGCCTGGAGTGTAAGCTAGAAAGGTTTTTTTTGTTTTAAAAAAAGAGCCGGGCGATATCTTCTCCAGAGTTTGGGGGGAAAGCAGGAATATTGCTAGATAGTCGCCAAATTAGTATACACGTGCAAATTGCTGGCGTTTAACATTTAATAGATGATCTACAATTTTCTTTGCAGAATGTAGGACCAACAAGAACGTGCTCGAAGACAATACAGTTTAATTACGAATCAGAAAAATATTAATTTTTTGATTCGCAATACAATAACAACAAAACATGGCTGGATATGTTAATATACCTTGGCAAGCAACATTCGTCTGGTTATGCTACAAGTGCCAACTTAGAGGATCAGGCAGGTACACCATTCAATATTGCAAATATGGTAGAATAATTACGGTATAGGCATGAAGTGATGAGGGCAAGAGAGGCGGGGGGGAGAGAAAAGCGGAATCGAGTGAGTGGAAGTGGAATTGCGAGTTAATTTGGGGCCCATTTGGCAGGGATGCAAGACGTAAACACGGTAAGCGGCTTAGCGCCACCCACTCCATAGTCCGCCGGATATAACTAACTATAATTCGCAATTAATGAGCTCGCAAGCCAATGGAGAGCGGAAATGACCCTCACTGTTTTGCAAAGCGGCATCCAGCCGGGTCGCAGAGGGGAGAAACGACTAGATCCAAAAGAGAGAGAGAGAGAGAGAGAGAAGAGAGTGTAGAATAAGAACAGTTACAAAAAGAGAACAAACAAACGGCGAGGAAGTCATTCCAGCGGCATCCATCTTCATCTCTTCTCCTAATTACTCTTATCTCCACGTCCTCCAATGAGGAGTGGAAAAAAAAATCGCGCTCGATGGGAATGGTCCTTCACGTCGCAAGTGTATGCTCAACCCATTATGAAACGCAAGGTATAGGGAAAAATCACAAATCCCTTCCAAAGTAGCTTAAAACGAGCGGTAGCCATTTTTAAAAGTTGCGAATATTTTTTGTAGAGAGGGGGGTATGGCCGGCTTATTACTATTCAGCGTGGGAAACAAGTAGTGATTAATTGAATGGCGACAGGATGTGACGTTGGAAACAAATCCCTTCAGCAGCAGAAGCGTCTTTTAATATTTCAGTCACGTTGACACTTCCCCCGGTACCGTAACAATGCAACCAGAGCCATGGCTTTCACAAGAGTCCTCCCCCACCCTCAACACATTTGGTGCATTGTTTGGAAATGGCTGCTTCTCCGAAGCCTATGAACAGAGCTTTTCAAAATGCGAATTCCGAAGCAGTCAGCCTGACCTACTCAAGCACTAATCTCTCGCCTGCACATATTCACGCAAAAATTCGTGTTTTTCTACCTGGAATAATCCTCCAATCCACTGAACCGCGATCCTCCTCATTAGCAGGTGCAAAATTTACGTCAAACGAAATTCGCAATTTAGGGCTCGCTCCAGTACTTACATGCACTAGTTACCCCACATGCCAGGTGACAAAACTCGGAGAATAAATTCCCATCTTTACGCTACAAGTTCAACGAGCTGACTGAAAGGAACCACTAGTAATAACCACCGATAAGATAGAGAGCAGCGGGGGACGTTTAGAATACTGTACATTTACAGTCTGCAATGTAGGTGCTCGCCCGAGTGAGTCATTTCCCTACGTAATTTCCTTCGGAACAGAGTTTGAAGTGGAAGGGCACGAGACCGTCTTTTCTGCAGCCAGAGGGTACATTTCCGGTCCTTCTTGCACCTCCCAGCAGAGACACGGTAGATACACACACACACATTAGTATCACGTATGTAGAGGCTATCGCCACTATGCCTAAAATTCCGGCGCGGCCTCCAGCACCATTTTGGCAACCGCGATTTTTAGAGTACACCAGAGCGGTGGAGTAATAATAACAATCATGAATGGATGGATAAAACGTAAATGAACTCGAGCACGTAATCAATTCACAGTACCGTACACAGCGCCAGCATCAATCAACGTCGAAACTGCAACTCACCTGCGGAAGAGAAAATACCACATGAGATTGAATTGCCCAAAGGCAACGTAACTTATACGCAGCCTGGAGGAAAGTTATCCACATTGCTCACAGAAGTGAATGTTTCGGCGAATCAACTTTGAACGAGACCAAGATAAAGAAAGCGACTTAATGTATTTTCCAATGCAATTGCCAAAAACTTATTGCCATAGGAGGCAATAAAAACACTCTGCTGCCTTTATACCGCTTGCGAGCAGCGGAGACAATTTCCAAAACGGGGAATACGCGCCCAAATGGATTCGCTCACTCAAACCGATTCTAATTTCTCCGGCGCTTCTTTTATGCCCGCCTCATGTCTCCCCTTTCCTTCGCCTCCTCCTCCTCCTCCTCCCTTCCATTTCTTTACTTCCTCCTGAAGCATGTGCAGCAAATCTACGGGCCTCTTGCATTTATTCTGCCCCTCAATTTCCCATGGGTAACAAGCCTCTGCACTTCTCTGTACTCTGGATGCACCCCCAGGTCAACCCTCAACCAGCCACCAAGACAGGTTTTAAAGCAGGATATTTTTTGATTTAAAACTGTACAGGTTAGGCAAAACCACACAATAATAGTATATTATAAAACGCAAATCTTAACGACCTTAATTTTTCTCCAAATATAATAAATGCATGGGGTGTAGTTAGAACAAATTTAGTACTGTGGTAGAAAATCTTGGAATATTGACAGTCTACTAGCAAAAATCCGAAATGCGAAAAATTGTCCTCAGTTGCAATCCGCACAGAAAAGTTCCGAACAAAAATAATGAATATTATACGTACTCCAGCAAAAAAGCCATCTCCCTCGCCGCATGCATGCCCACTGCCCAGCCCATGGCTGCTATTTGCAGAAATATTTATTTAAAAAAATGTCCATGTATGCACAAAGCATACGTGGCCTCATGTTTATCCTCTCAGTGGGGGGGGGGGGGGGAAACACTCTCCATTGTTACCAACTTCCCTTTACTTATTTTTATAACAATTACAGTACTGAAAACGTGTCATTATTTCTCTTCATATGCTTTCCAGTACAGGGTGCTCTTATTTCCAACCGTTATAATCGAGTACACTGTGTACGTGTGTACAGCACAGTACATTAACGTCAAGATGTACACCAAGGTTATTGAGAAATGTGTGAAAGCGAGTCATGTCGCAACTTCAACCTCGCCCGAACTACGTGTTTGTTGTCTGCTTGGCCTGTTTCGCTCAACTTTTCCCCCTGCCAACTAACCCTGCACTGTTTCCTATACAACATACACATACATTTTGTCCTCCCCACACCCACCCACCCACCCAAATAAAATCTCAAAACCCTGCATTTCGTTTTGGCCGACCACCAACCTGCTGGCTACAACTATAAATTCCTCTGCTTTGTGTTCATCACTTTTGTGCGCTCATTTTTAACTCGGCAATCTTTATGCTAATTTCCAAGCGAGGAAAGAGAGGAAAAGTGGGCGGGGGGGGGGGGGGTTAGGGCGGACAGAGAGGGGGGCAAACATTTTCTCTGAGGGCACATGACCAAGGGCCCGCCCAGCTAATTCCGCCAATGTTTACTTTGCGCATCCATTATTTGCTGCTCGTTCCATAAGGGAAACACAGGCCGCGGCCATTTCCAACTGCGCCTCTCTCGCTCACACCTTCTATATTACAGGTACTAGTAGCTCTGCTAACTACTCTATTCTCGGCCTTATTCCTTCCTTCAACCATTCCACTTCAAATCTCCACAATTTCGCAGGGGAACACTCATTTATTCACAATACCAACCCTCTTTGTCTCTGTGAGAGCGACTTTAGTTCCAAGTGGAAGGGTGACAAAAGGATGACTTGTGACGGCTGAACCAACTCGGGTAATGTAATTCGCCCAATTTGTCCAAGGTCTGTGATGAAAAATACTTGGGTATGAGCTAGATGATATGCATATGGATAAGGTTCCAGTAATGAATGTGTAAAGTTGAGTGGTACGACCCTCTTGAGAAATAAAATGTAAATATATAGAGTTCTAGCGTGACATCAGTTATATAAGTGTATCGCTCTAGATTGCGTCTCACAAAGCACATTGTGTATATCGATTGTCACATATCCATTTCGATTTAAAAAATTAACAAAATTAGGATTTTCAGTTCAATATTACAGTAAAGCAAGTGTGAATCCACTAATGGATGTTGGTACCCATTGCATTAACCGTCTGGTTCTCAATAATAATGATCAATATTACCATATTTGACTTTAGCCATTGTGAGTCAAACACTTCACTGCACTGTACAATATCGACATGCATATATGCATTAAAGTATGATTCAAATAATTTATGTATTCACCGCGTAGGGCAATGAATACTTAACAGCACTAGTCTCTTTTACGTAAGAAGTACTTTTACACTATGTGGTTGAGGTTGAAGTTAATAGACACTGTAAATAGCGAGAGGCAAGGTGGGCTATGAACTCATTTTGCACGGCTTTTACGCATATTATTACGAGCCTACGGCTACTTTCCAATTCTTCAATATCGACTAGCGTGCTGTTGCATCACGGCCCCGCAAGTGTAGCCAAAACTTCCCGTTTACTACTCCGAAAAGCAGTCTAAAACTGGTTTCTTACACCAGTGGCGATTGTCACTTGCAAAAATTTTCCACGGCCTGCTCTTTCCATCCGAGTGTAATCCGTGTGGGCCATTTTTGTGTGAAATCCATTGTGAGATGAGGCGAGAAAGATAAGGACTTACGCCTGTATGGCGCTTGTCTGTGGCGCCTGTAAAACTTGTGTGGTTTAGGAGGCGAGGCAGTCGAGGAAAAGAAAGAAAGAAAAGAAGAGAAAAGAAAGCAGGGCAGCAGCAGCAGCAGCAGGCAAATCTTTTTGTAGGGGCGCCATCATGCATACATTCATCAGGCTTCTTCTCCCCGCGCAGGTATTACCCAGCAGCCAAATTCAAAAATTCCACTGAATTTAAAACGAGTTGGGAGAATACTTAATGCCGCTCGAGGGAAAGTCGAGATCTTTGTTTAACACGGGGAGTAGGACGGAATGCATAAGAGAAGGATGGGGGGGCCAAAGGGCCACAGTCTTCGGACCAAACACCTAGCCGTTGCTCTCTGATTGCCCCGACTCCATAAGAGACTACAGCAAACAGAAGCCACACGTGTGTACGGACACGCTGAATGATGGACAAACTCGGGGGACACTTGTTACGTCGCAGGCCTGGACCACGAATTGCATACAGGAGAGGACTGGATCTTCGATTGCGAACTTGGTCAGTGCATAACACAAGTGAGTGTACCTGCTGGGCGGGTGTGGCACATAAAATTGATGATATGTTACAGAATCATGGCCTGACGCAATAATACTCAGTGGAAATAACTGCATTGCGTGCTAAAAATGCGTTACACAAACGGATGCAGCGGCAAAAAAAAAAAACCTGCAGATGACCGCACTTTGTAACCCTACAAAAGTGCGCTGTTCACTACAACCGAGTTCCTATATAATTTGACACGGAAGCAGCAAAAGTCACGCAAATGAGTACTACCTGCGGTCGAGCAATAATGTTCCTTCCAGAACATCCTTATTTTTTGGAGGGTTGTGATGACTGCAGATGAGCCGTGTTCAGACGAGATGATAAGACCAAAAGAGAATTGTGGAAGTGGGCGTCCCTCATTCAGCCTTGGTGGAATGAAAAAGGCTGAGCCCTATACATACATACGTATACCTTGATGGCGGCTGGTCTGAATTTAGCCCTCGCTATCTGGCCTGTGGTTAAGTGGCCATTGTGCGGAAATGCACACAAACTTGTATCGAATGCGTGCAGCAAAGAGGATGAGAATCTGAGGGCGGGATCCATCCGTGCAAGTTAGTATGGCCGCTCATTAGCCGCCACTGAATAAATGAGATTGTTTCTGAGAGCGTGAAGCATGCACTTTTCATTTTGGGCTCGGGCAATATTAACGTGTTTGTGGGGGGGAGGGGATGGGGACGGTGGTTGAAGGGGGTGGGGAAACATACGCCCTTTTCCACCAGCCCTCGGACCACCTATGGCTGGACTGACTTCCTAACAACAACATCGCCTATGTGTTCATAACACATTTCCCTGGGTTCACTGTTGTTGGTGATAGTGAGCTTACCAATCGTTCCCATAGAGTTCAGTCTGAATTTCTCACTTTCAGTGCACACCAGCCAAGTCACGAACCCTTTCGAATACTGTAATCCCGCAATCCAACAATACTTCAATGCAAATAATAATCGTAATACTAATACTAATAATACTATACTAATAATAAAACAGTAGGTACAGTATGTTAGCTTGCGGTGAAACTCTGAATCTTACGACATCGACTTGCATAATAATATGGTCAAATGGAGTTCACCTCGAAGCTTGAGTGATGTATAGTGGATAACGCGCTTTCTACATGTCTGACCCCCGTATGTAGTATATATGCGGCACTATAGCCCAAGAGCTCATTTCATACTCACTCCAATACTGTAAGCTTGCATTATCCTTTGTGATAGGCCTAGAGTAATTATTACTATTTTAAAACCACCCCATAAAGTATCTGTACATTATGTCGTTAACTACCGCAAAAAGGGGCCTCCCAACTTCGCTTCCGCGCTGGAAAAAGTTCGCAGCAGTCTGTAATACTTCTCGTCGCTCTTGTCAACCATAAATGCTGGTTTATAACTCGGTCGCGTCGTAAATCGTAATGCCGGAAGTGTTACTGGACACTTTCAAAGTGCCTAAAGTATTAAGTTCAATGTGCTATTGCGAATGTCGGAATAAAATTACGCATTAATCGAATTACCACGTCGCCCTCATATCGGAAGTGCCAAATATTTCAGGCGGTACATACGACTGTGTCCGCCACCGCTTATGAGGGTGTTATACCACTTCGCCCAAACCCCACTCGTCCAATTAAATTTGACCGAAAGACACTTCATTTTACGAAATTCTTTTTAAGGAATCATTTTTAAGTCCCCGACTTGAATAACTGAATCGTCCCGCAACATTACACGTAACTTGTCGAAATTTACGAAACGTGGGACGTTTTAAAATATTTATTATATAATATACTGTAGTGTACACCTAATATGCATCCATACTGGAGTCAGATTCATATTAAATTGATGCCTTTGAAAACGGGAATGGGTCCCCCGCGATGTCTGACACTTGCGAACTGAACTATAGGCGGGATGATTCGAGTTGCCACGCGCCGCAATTAAACGTGTCTTCTCGCATTTATCGGTATTTTACACTACCACTTTGTTTCGTAGATTTTGTTATATTTTTTATTGCAAAGAAAGTCTTTTGCGCATGTCGAATATTTACGTGAGTCGGAGCTATACGTAAGTCGGGGACTTGCTGTATACTTTTACGTCGAAAGGACACTGCGTCAAAAAATAAATAAAAATCGTCCAAAGACCTGCACTGCCCGTTGACCATGGGTATGGAGGATTTACCTTTCTTACTGATTGAGCATCAACACCCGTTTTACATTGACAACATATGGAAGCACAATATTGATTAGCATTGATTGTTGTCAACAATAAACTTAAGAATAGTAAGAATAAATCCTTCATCCATGGTCTCAGTGCTAATCTAGGACGAAATGATGTTTTGGACGCACTGTAGCTTTAGACAAAAATGCATATAATCGGATGAAATGTTATGTAACCCTTATTAGACATCCACGATGGAGCACTGCGCAGTTCCACGCACCTGTCTTCACCTACAGCAGCCCAACTCATACACGCACGAAGGTGAGACGCTCATCTGGATTCATCTGAGCAACAAATGAGTCGTTTAAGTCAGGTGGGCGCCAATTAAGAAGAGTAGGCGTCCGCCCGGGTTTTTCCCTTTCCGGTCCGACTGGCAATTTAACATCGAGACGGTCTTTCTCATCTCGCTTCAAATTTTTAAATTTGGCCCCGCAAATGATTTTTTACGTCGCATGTAAATTAGTCATAAGCGCCGAGCTTGTTAAGCCCAACTGAATTTACATGCAAGATAAGGATTTGCATAATTGGAATAAGCAGCCCGGATAAGTTGGTACACAGCAAATTTCATTTCGGCCGGATCAAATAAGACACTAATCACAACTCATTCTTGGCGCTTGTTTGCAGTCCCCGAGAAGCGCGCAATTACACCGGCCGCATACTCCCAGACCCTCCCACCCCCTCTCCCTAGGCACTTTTAATCACCCCCCAACCCTGATCATTTCTCTCATTTATGTCCCTTCTCTTCAATACTCGACTCCTTCACGCGACTATTTTATTAATCGCCGGATTCGCAAAATTCAATTAACCGTGTGTGCATCCGCAACATGGTCGAGTCACATTATTTTGTGGTTCAGGTTAATTTCCGCCTACCCAGATGATACACACTGTATATGCCTATCACGAGTCCCTATACAGTACCATGGATGCTGCAGCTCCGGCAAACAGGCCCTCCAAAAACACTTATTAATGAATGTCAAATAATTCGCGGTACACCATTTCTCCAGTGGTATTTGCACGCGACAAGAGCTCCTCCAGGCGTGTGTTGGCTCTTACAGTGCTGTAATCCAGATTCCAAATCTGCTCTTGAGGTGGCAGTAAGCTGCATGAAGGCGATGTCTACAAAACGCGAGGGAGAGAGAGAGAAGAGCTGGAGTACATCGCGCACACATGGCACTCACATTATCTGGCCATCAGAGTGAAGAGCTGCACGGCGTAGGTACACAAAGATCCATCTCTCAACAAATCAACATTGTGCGGGAGAATTCGCAGATATATTTCCATGGGCAAACAAGAGCTTTCCCCTCCTCCCCCTGCTATCCCCCCCGGTCCCTCCCCCTCCCTTGGCCAACTATCCTCAGTGAAATGGAAGCAAACGGGCTATCTCTGTTTGCCCGCCCATGGAAATTATTGTAGGCAAAAGAGAGATGGGAGGGAGAAAAAATATACTGTGGTGGGCCAGCCTGCGGCCCATTCGCAGCTGCCCTCTCTCCACATATAGTACATACACACACAACGCACATGCCCAACAATCCACCAATGTGTGGCAGCTGCTAGAATGCATCAGACTTCCTGTCTAATTCGTCAAAAATTATCAATTATGATATTACTACAGGTGAGTATGCCCATAAAGTTAACTGCAAGAAATACCCCCCAGGTGTCGGACAATTCTGCCACCACTCTTACCACATATAAAAATCAGAATGACGTCAAAGTCGTGAGAAACGAGAGTAACTGGGACCCCCCAAAAACAGAATCCGGAAAAAAGAGAGAGGGAGAGTATAGTTGTGTTTGCATAAGCGTGCGGTAATAATGCAAGGCAACCTTTTCCGGCCAATTTGCCTGCTGTGCTACACTTTCCCAGAAAGCGGTTTTCACGGATGGCCAGACCTCGGAACGGACTCGCCGCTTTCACGCCTTCCCCTCTCAGCACGCCTTCCATCACGCCTTATCCTAAAACTGGGCCTTATTTACCGACAGATGCCAAGGCACAACTGCTCTGGTATCTTTCCTTCCTTCTTTCCTTCCTTCCTTCCTTCCTTCCTTCCTTCCTTTTCCCTCCAGATTGGCAAAAACATCCGAGTCGAATCAAAGTTTGTTCTTCCCACGCCCACCTGCCCTTTACGTTCGCCACCATGATGTTCGAGATTCCTCACAAGCTAAAAGCCTGATTCGAGATCGTCTCTAACGGGACCTTTTTTTTTACACTTCCGAATATCGGCCGCCAAAATTACACCTTAGAAAAACAACGTTGGCTCAACAAAAGGTTGGCTTCTGTTACATCTTTCAGGCTTTACAATTTTTATTGGGTAATTAATAAGACTCACGCAGGCAGATGATTTGCCTGGAGCAATTGCCAATAGTTCTGCAACCGCGAGAATTTCTTACAAGTAAATTTTTTTCATACAAGCTGGATATTTTGCTCGATTTTTCGTGATATATTGTCCAAGCATGAATTGTATGCATACAATAAGAAACCACTTCCTTCTCCAAGTATCGTCTAAGCTTCTCGGACAATAAGAATTCAATTTAACATATTAGTCACCCTCTATCGAGAAAGCTCATGGTTAACCCATGAAAGACGCCTCATAAAAATCCAAAAGCTTTCATCTAGTGTTCCAACTTCCTTTATTCCGACGCCTACTTCCAGCAATTCACGGTCTAATTCGCAATCCCTTTGCATAACATAACCGAGGCCTTGTAACTGTACACCGCACGAGTCATGTCGCAGTTCCTTCGGGAGTGATCGGTTTCAGGCTCGAGTCTGCTGCTGCTGCTGCCCGCGCGATGTCGATGGAGACAGCGGCCATGCAGCAGCGGGGCTAATAGACTAAGTGTCGGGGATCAATAGAGCTGAGCTTTAGTTGGCAGTAAAGCGGCGTAATGGGCAGCCGCTAACACGCTCATGCCAACCGATGGATGCCAGCACAGCCTCCACGATTTTCTCAAAGTCGTGGTGACTCTGGACATCCCTTTGTCAGAATCTTTCAGACCCATATCCTGCTGCTTAGTCAACCCACCACAAACACCCATCGCGTGCTTGATCATCGTATTACAGAGAGGATATATACATACGATGGAGAAAGGGCGAAATAGACAAGAGACGAGGCTGTTTGAGGCAAAGGTTGGCGTGGAAAAGCTGAATAATTGACACGGAGGTCAAAGACGATTCCATTAAGAGCTAATTAGGCGGGCTCATTAGTCGGCCTGGGATGCTCTCTCTCTCTCTCTCTCCCCTTCACCAGTGCCCCCCTCCCCCTTTCCACCCGGTATCCTCCTCTCTTCCATGTATTTAGGTAGAGCGGAATACAGCCATGCGCGGATTCTGCACGCTCTATGACCCGGTGCAACCGAAATCGTATACCAAGGATTATACGGCACGGCATAAGCTGATTTTCAATTCGCCACAACAGTTGAGCAGAAAGGCTACTTATCTCAATTTTTAAGCCATACACTCTTGTCGCTGGTTGCACATTGTGCAGTTGCACAGCCACTACTGTATGTGTAATGCGGTGAATGACATACTGACAATCCGAATAAAATATTCACTTGCATTCTGCATGAGCTCCCCAGCCACTGAATTTCAGGGAAAAAGAGGATATTGTACAGCAACATATAATGCGAAAAATACCACATTCTTCACCATGCCATTCTTCCATCTCCTATAGGCCCAAATGCGGTACACGAATGACACGTCAGCAACATACTATATAGTCAATGCTGTACACATGCACTCCGAAGCAAAGGTATATAAGGGTAACACCTGCATTCTGGGGTTACACCAGCGGTTTTCAACCTATGCCACATCGGGGTCCCTATAGAAAAGTAATCCCCCCCCCTACCCCCATCCATCTAGGGCTAGGCACTACTACAACACGACGACTATACTTCACTGCTAAGTATAGTCCACTGAGTAGTTTAGGAATGTACAGAAGTATGATACTGTACTTACCTAATCAGTGCAACTTTTGCGCCTGTTTCGAGTCATCTAATTTTTGGATTCGTCCCCCCCCCCCCCCCCCCCCCNCCCCCCTCCAGGGGGGCGCGCCCCACCAGTTGAGAACTGCTGAGTTACACGCTATACACGCTCACTTCCTACACTATTGAAAAGTCCAGTTATGTAAAGAAGGTCATATGATGCATCGAAGCGTAACATCTACATCGTGATGCAGTTTCATCACTATGGACACTAAGCTCAACAAAAAAGAAACATGCAAGCCCATGTGTAATAAATTAGCTTATGATGACCAGCGCAAAACAACTGCCAGTCGACTGATTACATCTGCAGTATTTGTTCACTTTTTGGATCAGGACAGATTGACAAGGCGGTCGCAAGTTGTGCTTATTCCTATTCTGGTGTCTTTAAGTGTAAGTGAGATGTTCCAAGAGGACCACGAACGTGGCTGATGTCTTGTGCATTTATTATACTTTTGATACCTTCCTAGAGGGTATCCTACCGTACCGATTGCTATACACACAAATTACGTAAAATAACTTTGAAAAATAAATTAAAATCCACCTTCTTACAGTATAATGCATCCTACATATTAAATTTGCAATATTACAACCCTTGCATCACAAATTCATTTCTCATCAAACAAGCCACTCACAATGCGCATAGACGCCAACCCGACAAAAAAGCCTCACACAAATAGAAAAATACATAAATAATCCGGTGGACATAGTGGTGGGATTGAGGCAGAGAGGCCATGGTAGTCGTGGAGAGTGAAGTTGTATTAGTGAGCCCAAGGGCCCGGGCGGGAAGTGCAGCTTGTATTTCTCGCCCGCACGCGTCGCCTTCACACCACCAAACAGCCATTTCCATAATTGATCTGACACGAGTCGAAAGCGACCCGCCGGGCAAACATTCCGCTAATGCAATTTTTAAGGCAGCCTTTTCCACAAGACACTAACCTGGCGCAGGAAATAATTGTGAGCCACACCACAACCTGCCCTATATTTCCCATCCTGCAGCCCTTCGGCTGGTTGGCTGCACGCAAAGTCTTCTTCTCTTATCAAAACTGTATGGAGACATAGGGATCAATTCATTGCGGACTCCAATACATAAATTACAAAATACGTGTGAATTATACCTCATGTATGCCTTCCTTTTCTATACGTCCGTAATCAACAGAAAATCAATAGCCAGTAAGCAAACAAAACAAACTGATATATTGCACGGTTATGGATGTAAATTGAGTTATTGATCTATATATAGTTATTGTAGTCCGCTTCTCCAACTACAAATAGACAAATACGATCGCAAGACCCTTCGGCGGCCATAAATAAAAATAGACAAACATGCCAATAACCATACCCCTCCAAACAAATCGATGCCAGTCCGTAAACATGCTTCAATTTTCCAGTTTTAATGAATGTACCACGTCTTGACCAAGGCTAATCAGTTAAGCTGTAACGCACTAATCAGTCTTGCTCAAGAGGTGGAAAATCAACGTAGTGTAAATATGCTCTGCATAACTCCGGCTTAAGTGGAACACAGGCAAGCACCAACTTTCTCTCGAGGTAGTAAATTGGAATATATCGGAGCTACACGTAGATCAACTGCAGAGTACTGCTGCGCAACCAGTCTTGCACTCTTCAGCATTTATCCTGCTTTTCAAATCAAATTATCTGTCAATATTTTGTACAAACATTTAATTTCCAAACTTGCTGCTTATTTTCGTGCCTTTTAATCAAACCGGTTCTAGATTCAAAGCCTTGCCCTACCTCCTGGACAGCACCTATACAATATGATACAGTGGTCAGTACCTATTGGCCGGACACAAATTTTACCTATCAGTGTCGAATCACGTGTGGCAACGCCTGACCCCCAACATTCTTGGGCCATCCAATATCCCAGCACCAACGAACATGTTATTTATGCAAAGAATGTGAAAGGAACCATATTAAAACATACATATTGCCCATTACAGACGCCATACTAGTGGCCTACCTGCAGTAAACCACCAGGCCTCCAACATACTGTACTGTTTCGTCAAACCGGTCCACTGCTGCAGAGAAAGAATAAACCTCCAAGATACAAAAAAAAAGAGAGGGGTGGGGGGGGGATGGGTGGGTGGGTGGGCCCGGTTACCCTCCCCCACCCCTCCCTGCACCCTTCCCCTCCCTGCCTTTTGTAAACTGGTCGACCACGGCCTGTAAAATATGCGCCGAAAAACGAGCATAAAAAGTAGACAGTCGGGTGGGAAAATTGTGAAACTTTTCAGGAGGGCTGCCACGTTGCCAGTTTTGGAATGGCTCTTTGCTATGTGTGCTTCCCCCCCTCCAAACACATTATTTTACTTCTGCAACCCTCCGGCTTCACTTTCGCAACTTAGCCAGCATATTTTCTCTCCGAGGCTTCTCTTTGCAAACTACCAAGCGATGTTGGCCATTCTAAAAATGAAAAAAAGACGATAGTGTTCGAGGTTGCCAGAAGCAGTCGAGGATCGCTGGATTAGCATACGATCGGCATTCGTAGAATAAGAAAAGCTGCTTATGAACGCCCCAGATAGCCCAGGCCAATTAGCAGGCTGAGCAAGTGTGAACGAGCTTGTCTGTTGCAGGCTCCAGTGAGGATGTCTCCCGCATTTCCTTCCTTCACTCCAACAAACACCTTGCTTTCCAACACCACACTTCCGCATTCTTGCCATTATTCGAGCTACACGACGCTATACTTGACCGCAGTGCACACTACAATCGGAGGGCTTCCTGACAACACAATCATAAGTCATAATTGTAGCACAAAGCAATGAAAGCCAAATGTGCTGATTCTTTCCAAACCTTCCAAAGCTCTCTCTTTACCACTCAATTCAATCAATCCACATCCACAAAATCTCATCCTCAAGTCCTAAAAATCTTGGCTGCAAAGCACTCGTGCTTATCCCCACATCAAGGCTGAAGCACCCGCGTCCGCTTGGTATTTCCAAACATCAGGAGAGTGTGTAGAGACATGCCATAAGAGCAATGGATATTTGCAAGGGGTGGAATCAGCTAGTGCATTTACTTATTTATCTGTGGCGGGAGCAGCGGCCGCTTATCTGGAAAAGTGTATTTGGCAATTGGCATTTGCCATCACTGAGTGCTGGTGCTGGGTGGGTTGGATGGGTTTGGATGGGTGGGGGTGGCAATAAAATCGGCAATGGCCAACGTAACATTAGCTGGTCATAGCTGAACACATGAGCGCCGTAATATATAACCGATGATGAGAGAGGCCTAAATAACACCCGCGGAAGTGGAAGAGAGCAGGGAAATTGGACGCGAAACACGAGGTGACTTGGAGATTAGGTCTACTTATTGGCGCTAATACATTCCATTTGCCACTCTGCTGCGAATATTTGATGCCTAAATGTTCTGGGATCTCTTTTCACCAGGTGAGTTGCCAGGGGGCTTTGAGTGAGTGACAAAAAAAAGGTTATGAAATTTCTGTTTCCACAGCAATATAATTTAGGGTTCGGTTTATCCGCGAGAGGGCTGAGAACCAATTACCGCGGATAACCGAGGGCCGACTGCATATTGAAGTAATCGTGCATCGTACTGGTTAATGATGCGAAAGAAGCCTGTGGGAAGCTCACTGGGAGGCAAACTATACATGTGATATGGGTCAGTCTCTCAGAAGGGCTCCCCCGGACAGACGTATACAAACGTGACAAATGGTTAAGTATTATGATTTGTACCCTTCCAAGTCGTGAGAGATGTTACCTTCTGATTACTTCATGAGAGCACTTTACAAACATCACGTGTGCTCTAGAGCACCAAACGGACAACAAATCACTAGTCAATCTGCAACTTGCCTGTGTTTCTATATCTTCTGCGACTAAACATGCGACGTTGTTCCTTATAGTTAGCCTATACTGTATTTCCACTGGAAAAGCGGCACTAACGCCTGTTCAAAAGTAGCATTTATTTTCTTCCAGTCTCCTATCACCAGTCACCATCCAAATCGATCCAAATTCTAGAAGATTTTCATCCCGTGCAGCAGCATCCAAAAGCCTGATAAATGATAATAGTATTCCGAAAAGTTGGTATCGATGCAGCTCTATGCTGTCGACTGATTATTTCCATCTGCAATGGATGGCAATCGACTTCGATTCTCTTCCAGCGATAGGATCATTCCATTCTGAACTCTGGATATTTCCTTCAATCTCTACTTCGATCATTTGGAGCTGTCACTCCAAACGAGTTGCAATAAAAGTGACATTTCGTCAAAGAGTAGCACCAAAGGTAAAGTTCTCAAAATTACTGCAGCTTTATAATCAAAACAAACGACCCTGTATAACTGCTGGTGCTATATCAAAGTATACATGCTGTAACTAGTAAAAGTAATTGGCAACACACAACAGCATAATGTTCATTTACGCCAGGTACGCTCGTATATAGTCGCACGACTTGCGAAAAATTGTAACTTCATCTGAGCAATAGTTAAAATTTGCACATATTAGTTGTATTTATGACCAACAATTTAGTTTTCTCGCCTCATTTATCGTTTATACAGATTTGCATTTGAAAAACGATGCTTACTTTGACATGGCTCTGCTAAGCAGCACATGCATAAGACATAGGCATCGGTGCAGAACAATGCAGTATAGTTTGGGAAGTACTGCAAGAGGACTTGGCAGCAAATTGGACAATGTTGCTGTAAGGTGAATATGCATGCCATATACACAGCGCCACTATCGGCCGATCCACTTTGCAAGTGCATCCATGAATAAAAAATGGAGGCCTCCTTTGAATGTGCTAGGGTTACTGGAAAGGGTGCCATGGAAACTAGTTGCCTGCTGTATGCACAACAAGCTTTCTGATTACAAACATCTTCAGCCCTTCACGCCTAACAATACTGTGAAGTTAAGGAATCTGTCCTGTGCAATTGCCGAGGATTACATTCTGTACCACCGGGTACACCCTGCACATAGAGCAATGTGAGGCTGTATTAAGTTACGTTCAACTTTCTCAATACGACACAAACAATTCATTAGCACGGGTAAGAACCGAAAGGGGTTGGAAGTTGCTCTCAAGTTTTTCTAACAATTCCCATCAGACGGAACGGTAAATCCTCATTATTAAATTACCCAAGTGGCGCCGCAAAGAGTTATGGCCAAAACTGCATGCCTACAACTCAACTCGTAAACTGCCCGACCAGAATGGAACTCAATAACAATCCCAATAGGCATTTACAAACAACCCCCCTGCAGAATATGGGTCGCTGCAGCTCAAAGCGGTCTCTACATCAGAGGTCAAGGCGATCATTTTTAAGCAGCACAATGCTTAGCGGCCAATGCAGAACTAGTATCACCACTAGAGCATAAGCAGGCGATCCAGGCCTGGAAGCACGAATCTATCCAGCTAGCCATCCAGCCAACCAGCCAACCAAACTGCAAGCGCGCCTATCAGGCAGCCGATAAATTTATTGCTTCCAAAGGACCGGCGTGCAACCATCTTTCATGCTATGAACGTTGATTTAAAATGACTGCTATCAAATGAGATTTGGCACAACGGAAAAAGCCCGGAAGGGACTACCCCCAATAAATCAGCCCTGATGAGCCGCATAGAATCTCTCCACCCCCCACCAACCCCCCTCTTTTCCCTCATCCCCAACATGTATTCATACAGGCATTCATACATCAGCATCGCGCCCTTTCGCACCGCTCTCTATCTCTATTTTGCTCGTAGGGGGTCCCCCTGTCCCCCCCAAAAAGAGCTGCCCACAACTATATCTTGACCAACGTAGGCACTTCTTCACTTCCATCTCGTCCAGCCTGCACAACAATGCTATCCTCATTTTGGATGTCAGGCACATTCGCACCAGCCGTATGCAAAATGGGGGCGCGGTCGTCAATGGCCACCTCTCCGATTTTTCGTTAGATCCTGCGTGTGTGTGTAGTAATGGGAGGTGTGCTTGGATGTATTTTATCCAAATTGGAAGTTAAAATTTTTCGGGGGCCACTTTACTGGTCTCGCGTGTATCGAGGTGCATGATTGGGTGTAATCAGGTTACCCCAGTAATTTAATGCAGATGGCGCGCGATGCTTCACGAAGAGTTTTCACGCTCTATGTGCCTGTGTATACTGCTGGGAACGTCGTACGGAGTATACGGCCTAACAAGAGGCGGGCAGGCATAAAATATTTATTAAACACTAAAACTAGATGAGCAATGACCGCAAGGGTATTCCGATCATGTTGCCAAGTTTGAGCCTCAGCAATTACTAGGCTGTCTCGGTTGAGGGAATCTTCACAAGTGGTCATCAAGGGGTCGCAAAGCCCAATATTTAATTCAAAACACTAGGAGTCGACAATTGACATACAAAAAGTACGCAAGTGGCCATGTGATCCATCAGAAAGGAAATGGAGGGCAACGACCAGTGAACCACTTTTGTTGAGATGACTGTCCAAATGACAAATAATGTTCCTGCCCAAGATAATTCTTTCTTTCCCATATATTGCACTTTCATAAAGGAGACTTTACAAGCTCAAAGGCAGATGGTTGCTGTTTGGGCCAAAAGTAAAAGTAGTAGGGTAAGGTGGAGGGGGGAGGGTAGGGAGAGAGAGAGAGAGAGAGAGAGAGAGAGAGAGAGAGAGAGAGAGTTGATTGCATCAGTATGGCGGCAGTTGAGTAGATTTGCAAAACTTTTATGCGTTCCATTTTGAAGCACTTTTTTTCTCCCTTTTTTTGAAAGGGCCGTGAAAGGAAGTGTTTGCCTTTGCCAGGACGAGTCTCTTTGTAATGCCCCCTCCCCCTACTTCAAAAATATCCAACTTCATTATTTTTTTCTCCTCACAGACCAGTTTTGCTCCGCTTCCAGCATGACAATCTTGGGCCTAACCTAAGTATGTAGATATATATGCAGTGGATGGATATAGCAAATGCGAACGACTGGGTAAGAAAGAAGTTTTTTGGAAACGGGGCGACAATGGCCCCGGGGCACAACTTTGCAAACTTCCCCAAATTCGGCTCAGCAGAGATTTTTGACCAAGAGAGTGAAATCGGGTATGGCATCGGGTGTTGTATAGTGTTTCCGCATATTACATAACTGTTGTCATAATCGGCTCTTTTGATAGGAGTACGTAATTTATGGGTGTCCTAATTCACGTTCTAAATGCCAATACCTTAGCAAATACACGTGGTCAAATATATAGATGAGTGCAATTGAACATAAGTCGGCTTGGTGAGTTGGGATGGAACGGGAGGGAGGCGGGGGTGGGAATTCGGTGGGGAGGGGTCGGAATGGACGATTTTTCACTTTTTGGAGCCGGCAGCGAAAAAGGCATCAATTAGTTGGGTGCGACAAGGGGCTTATCGGATTGACGCGCGTAATCGCACAATTTTAATAGCGTACTTTGTGTATTTGAAATAGTGGTGGTCTGGGGGTAGGGGGCAAATTACAAATTGCATATACCGTAGTGCAGCAGGGAGGGACTGATATACTGTACAGTATGGCCGGAATCCAGCAGCACCTAATCCCATATTACCCAGTCGCGCTTGGATCGATTTGTTAGAAACACTTATACCCTATTCTACAGCACTAGTTGCCATCGATCTCGCTCGCAAAATACAATACACCCTACTTCATAGCAACCCTAATGCCTAGGAGTGATGACACATAGTGGTTGACCAGGCAAGATAATCTGATGGCTTGACAGGTTTTTCTCTCTCCTAACTACGAGGTATACATTACGGGCAGTTGAGTAGAAGCAAGCACGGGAGGTATAAAGTCGGAAAAGCCACCGTGACATGTTTTCAACAAAACAACTGCGTCTGTAGCTTTCGGATAATTCGAAAATCCTTATTCACACTACATAGTCACTGTAACAACTCTAGATACAGTGGGAACTTGTTCAGTACATAGGCCCTAATTTTTTCGGCGGATGATTCCAATAAATTTTTGGCGCACATAACAGACCTACATTCAGTACGGAAAATATGCTGAACGGACATGTTTCACTGCATAACACTGTTTAGAATATTTCATCTCCTGAAACGTCGGAGCAACTCGTAATAGCTCTAATTCAATTTGCCGACATTTTCAAATTCCCATCTCATATGAACTGAAGCATCCGCCGAGATCCTCCGAGTGGATAAGTGAACCACCTCGCCGCCCAGGATAACTGCAGCAATTTCATCCCGAATCCGCACTAACTTCGCACTCCCTCCACCCTATCAAAATTCCCATTTCTCATAAATTCTCGAAAACAAAAGTGATCTAAGAGGATTCGGTTTGAACAGCATCACTTTGGGATGAACCATCGATTTTTTTTTTCGAAAAAAAAGAAGAAAAAAAATCTTTTCGAACAGTAATCACAGTGCTCGGAATAATCCAAACCACCTTGATGGATCCGAGTGTTGGTCATGGGGGTGGGCAACAAGTGGAAAAGGGTAAGGTTTTGGAGGGCGGTAAGTTCAGTCAGTTTCTCTCGTCCTCCCGCTGGGCTTTTGCGGGGAACAACCCCCCCCCTCTTTTCCACTCCCCAGTCCGCCTCCCCGCCTGCCTGCCTTCCCCGGGGGCGGGGGCGGCGGTATAGCAGCGGCGTTTACTAACAAGCTCGGCCGGCGCAAGCATGCAGTAGCAGGCCACGTGGACATTCTGCCACGTGCTCTTCTGCCTGCCCACCTTGCATGCCATTCACACCCGGCCCACCCCCAATATCACGGACGGATTTGGACTAATCCTGGGTGTGACGACGGCCGATATATCACTGGATGCCAAAACGGTCATGCGGGGCCCCGGTTTGCTATTCTCATGTCCTCTCAGCCATGGAGAGGTACAGTTAGGATCCCCATTCACTCTGCCCCCCTCCCTTTCAGTATTGCAACACACCACCGTTAGCTAAACAAATTCGGAGTGTACCGTACTTGTATGCAGAGAAGAACGTAACGTGGAGGCCGGCGATGCGCACGATTTGTAGTATGAATAATGCTGCATTGCCGCTGCCCATTGTTGTGTTAATGTATGACTGGTTCGGAAGTAATTTGAGGTTCTATTCTCATTGGCTGATCGTTCTGACAGGATAGTTCTTAACACTTGCAATTTAAAAGTATACCCTATGTTGCATATGGGACCAAAGACTGGCTCAGGTTCCTTGTTCCATTCCAAGAGGAAATTACCCTACTTGATTTGGTCGATTTTGGCTTCATTACGGATATAATGATATGCTAATTTTAGTTTCGTCACATACACATAAGCTGGTTGATCCTTTGAGATTACATGGGTCGCCTGACGGGCAGGATATTTTTAGATAGACTAACAAAAAACATACTATTATCTCCGAAATGAATACAAAATCACAAGAGCAATTAGGGTAATTATGATTGTCTTGAAACTTATATAACTTGCTATATGTACGGTATATCCGAAAGGAGGGCACCTTTACGAACGCTTTGTCGGCAGCTACTCAATTGGGCTAAGGAAGTTAATGCGAATTTAATTCCCACAGGAACAACGGCTGCTGCTTGCGCCATGCTATGCTTAATATTCATAATCGCAGCTGATGCGCCAAACATTAAGCCGAGGAGAATTTTATCCGTAAACAACAGCAATTATGAGTATAGACAGAAAAATGGCAGAAATATTCAAAACGAGCCCGGGTGAAACGATTTCAAAATGTCGACAATGCTACTATCCCCCCCCCCCCCCACACACACACCCACTTTTTGATAACTACGCGAATCCAGCACAAATTTATTAAAACACTATTAAATAGCTCCGCATTATTTCGCTACTAGATTAAAAGTGCTGCGTTCCACATAACACATGTAGTGCTCTCACAGTTCAGTGACTGTACAAATTAAATTTCGCTTCCAATTTATGAAACAATGGAAAAAAAACGCACCACAAGTTGCATCCAATAAATCTAGCCTCCCTCCCACAATCAAAACCATATTTGAGAAAGCGACAAATAATAATAAAATAGTGCCACCTGAGCGCCCCCATTGTTACCAAACCATAAGAGCCATATCGCATATCGAATAATGTATCACATGCAAAGTGGAAAGAATCGGTAACTAAAAGGGGGCAGCTTGGGACAGGAAGGCAGGGTAGTGGGAGGGCGGGGGGAGGGGGGTTGGGCCACTTTCCCCCCACGAGAGAAAACAAAACCGTTTCGCAATGGAAATCTGGCTGATTGGCTTGCGCCACCGCCCAAACGGCCCTTCCTTCCTCATACTTTATATTTCTCACTTTTACTTGCCTTGCGTCACCATAACTTCCAACTGGCAAAAATTCCGCTTTGCAAAACCCAGTAGTGCACTGTAGCACATCTGGCGACACATTTCGCACTCAAATTTACTTATCAATCCCGCTAATGACCCAAGGTTTTTATTCCGTTCCCTAATAATTGACAAAGAGTGTTATATACGAGCTTGTGTATGAACCCCCCCCCCCCCCCCCCNTTGCCTTCCCACCCTGCTGTGGCCCACAAATTATATTACCAGTAGTTCTAATGGAAAGTCTAGATTGTGTCCCCGTGTGTAACAGTGCAAGCAAAGTGGTGCAATGCCATTAATGAAACAACACGACCAAAAACATTTTTCCCCTCTCCATCCGCGCATACAAGTAGATTGTCGCAAATTATTGGATACCCATAGCAAGCCCGAGCTCAAACACAAAAATTTTTCCCATATTACGCACTTTTCCCCAGTTTGTTCCTGACAGGCACGCAAATGAGTAGCAGGGGCAGGGGGATATGTATGCGCTTAATGTTCGCATCTAAGAACGAGTAATGGATCACGCTGACTATACGAATAAGTGCAAACTGAAATTCCCATTTTGGTGCCTCATAAATATGTGGTTCATGTGCATGCATGCGAGGAAACGGACACACACACACACACGTTGTGACACACACATGCAACCAGAGTCGCAGAGAGGTCTGGCCCAACTGCTCCCCTAATAATGTTTGCTCTACAGAACTCCCTATGCATGCATTACAACTGCTCGTTATTTTACATAAGCCGCCCGATGCCTCTCCTCAGCCCCCGACATACGCACAAAAAAAAAAACTGCCTAATGAAAAAAAAGTTCAAGCTACATTTTTAGGCTGATCTCAATTTGTAGCAATTGACGCTATTATTGCATGACTATAGTTGACCTTGCTCTCTTAGAAGGCCGTTCTTCAGATATGAGAATAGAAACTTTCAGGCTGCAGCAAAGGTGTGACTTTCCATTCGGCTGCCCTCAATAAACGAATTTGCGCTCTTGGACTCACAAGGAAAGGTACGAATGGAAGAGAATATCAAGAGCGAGAGAAAAGAGGAGTGAGTGAGAGAGAGAGAGAAAAAAAAATCCCCACTTCTCCCCACCTTTCTCCCTCCCTTTCACTTTAACGTAAAACGCTGAGTGAAGATAATAGCTTCCATTTGAATATGAGATCGATCGCAGAAGGTAGACTAACCCTGCCCCCGCCCTCCCTCCATCCCCCTCTCCCACCCACCCGCTCCTCCTCTCCCAGGCAGAATTTCTATGAAAATTGTTTGAAAAGCCCATGCATCGAATTGTATCGATCTCCCGGCGCAGGCAGGAGGGGGGTGGAGGGTATAACAGCGGGGGTGGAAGGTAGAAGTGTAGAGAAGAAGGGAGAATTCCTGATGGGAAATAGTAGGAGGGGGAGGCCCCCGAAATAATAAGGGAATAGGCCCGTTAGACTTCAAGTTTGGCGGCTTCCAATTTCGTCGAGTCTCATTTGGCCGAATTGGTATTTTCATTGCCTCCAGCCAGGGATCAAAATATGCTCAATGAGTTAGGGTGGAGCCCAATAAGGCCACCTGTTCTATCAGCAAGACATATGTGTCTCAGGTCGTGTCTAACAAGAAGTCGACTTTTAGCTCATTAAGACCCGGTAGTGTAGCACAAATTGACAAAATTACGTTAATTACTCAAGGCCGGTTGGTCTTAATGAGACATTTTCTCCTTAATTTGATCAGAATACATACTTGCGATTTTTCTTAAATATTCGCTAATAAACTAGGTATTTAAATTTCCTTCCCATTCTGCTCTCATAGCTCAAATATTCAAAGGCTTGTGCTCGGCAAAATGCAATTCGGCCAAACCATCTCGGACCTTAAGTTTTCGGTTCCGATCACTCCCGCAGTACTTTCACTTCCCCGGACTTAATTTACATACACACATCTATTTGCAAGCAAGTTTGCTCCCCCCCCCCCCNCCCATCCCTACCCCCTTCCCATACCCTCCACCATTCCATATCCATGCAGCATCCCAGCCCACCCCATCCCCCCACCCCACTTGCTGGTTCGTTGAACCTACGCTTGGGAACTCATCTCCAGCTCTCCTCCCAAACTGTATACTCTCGGTGCTTCGATAGAGCATCGGCACCTTCTCCTCACGCACCGGCCTGCACGTGCACATACCACACATGCACGACTAAATCAATGGGCACCTTGCACCCGGTCGGAAGGGTAGAGGTCGGGGTATGATATATGCACTTTCTAAGGCCCGATTTACATCCGTGGGACAATATATCACGGGCGACATGGCTTGCAACATGGGGGCATAAAAATGGCTCCGGGCTAGATGTGGCGTGGACATGGACAGACAGATGTTCAGCAGTGTGGTATTTTTATGGGAACCCCTAAATTAACCAAAAAATGCGGCCGGGGAACTATTTAACACACGCAGATTGTTGCACTAATTATTACTGTTTGCTCAGAAAGGAGTCATGTAAACGGCAAGCACGGCCATTACCATCGTTTCAGAATATGATGTGCGTACACAGTGCAGTGCACTAAAACAAAACGAGCGAGTTTATCAGCCCTTGCACTGCATGGACCCTCACTGTACAATGTAATGGCATGTTGACAATACAACGTGATTACTACGAGCCGGTAGGTCACTGTCGCCGGCAAGCAAAATGTAAATCAGCTGTCCTCCTTACCTTGTATAGATACTGATCGAACATCCTATTCACATCCCCATCGGCGCCCATGTAGTAGGTGGTCTCCATGCTGCGGGGTCCCTCATCAGACAGAAGTGGGGGTCATCAGGGGGT
>KZ538356.1:126055-141517 GCA_000934665.2 Catajapyx aquilonaris
GGGGGGGCAGGTGATGGCTCACAGGAGGCAACAGGTGCGGGGCCGGAGGGCGGCCGGCCAGTGGCGGGGGGTCAAACTGTCCGAGAGTACTGTCCGACGTAAACACTCCGACGACAATGAAGCGGGCCGATCGGGCCCAGGGGCTGCCCCGGGTACTGGAACTGGGTTGCTCAGTCGAGTTTCCCGCCCGCCTTGCCTGCCTGCCCGCCCGCCACTAGAGTTGTAGGGGACCCCATGATGCTCTTTCTCTCCAGCCCCGCGCTCTCTCTCGACTCGGAAACCCTCCGCGCCGCTCTGCTCTGCTGCGGCGCCGACTGTTCCGCACCCTCCTACCCCCGTGGTCCCCCCCTCCTCTCCCTGGCTCCCCCTACGCTGGAGGCCCTCCTCCTCTGCTCCCCCTTAGCAGCAAGCCCCCGCTGCCCCCGCTACTCCTCTGCACCCCGGACCCTCTCCGCCCGGGCCGCCCGGGAGAGGAGGGGGCTCAGGATGATGGCAGTGAAGAGGGAGGGAGCCACCCCTCACGCACCTGTTCTATCCTCTCACGCACCTAATAGCACCAATACGGAAAAAATACGTATCTAAAAGATAGCGGAAAAAGGACGTATCATATGGAACAAAGACGTATCTACAAGATAAGACACATTTTGGAAGTTCTTTTCAAGGGCCATCGGGATACGGGTTGCCCCCAGCCACACCATGCACCCCTCCCGGTGTGCTGCACCCCTTTTGCCCGTCCCACCCGGCGAGCTGCCTGCCTGCAGAAAACGGTGGGGGGTGGAGGGGGTGCACTCCCTACACCCTCCCCTGCCGGGGCTGTTCATGGCTCGCCTGCCAGCAGCAAAGACAGGAGAAGCGGGGCAAGGGGAGGGTGCGGGGAGGGTAGGAGATGGAGGAGGAACAACCCTCTCTACCAACTCCCCCCCCCCCCCCCCCCCCCCNCCCCCCCCTGGTTTTCCCTCGAGCCTAGATCGATACGAATAATATTTTCCCAATCTGTGAATGAATGGCTGGTGCCAGTACAGTATAAAAAGCAGGTGCAACTCCCTCGCAACAAGTAAAGGATGTCCACCGGAGTCTTCCACCGCGCGATAAAACCCATCCGCTGCGTGCTGGCAAACTGCTATTCAAGTTCAGTACCCGCAGCTTTCATGGTACTTTGGCAGCTCTAAAAATATATAACCAAGTCGTTAAGTGTCTCAGAGTTGAACGTGCCAGATATTTCCCAAAATGAACGCAAATATTTCTGGAATGTCCCATATTTATCTCAAGTCCGGCATGAGATAGAGCACGTGTACTTTAGGTCTGGCATGCGCCGTGGCTATACGTACAGGTCGGCAGGTTGGCCGGTAGGCCGGTTAGTCGGTCGGTTGGGTCGGGTTGAGAGGGGCGGAGAGGGGGGCCTGAGCGGTCAGTTCGAGCCGCAAAACCGCGCCACAAACCAAACGGGCGACCCCTAACATGAGGTTAGCCCCAAGCGCAGCCAGCAGCAGAGCGGCGCAAAAGCACAGTTTAGTGGAGCCCACCTCACATTTGCATGCCGGATAAGACAGGCTACTGTATACATACAGTGAGGGTCCAGCAGTAGGGATGAGGTAAACCGGTAGTGGTCACTATATAGCGTTTAAAAAAAATTGAAGCAAAATGCAGTGTGCCCAAAGAGTAGGCACGTGTTGACAGTGAGAGCTTAATAGGCGCTATTGCAGGGGATAATCGCATGAGTGTGTTAACTGTTAACGATGTTGTTACAAATTCAGCGTCACCAAATTTCGTAACAATTAGATTCAAACCTACCCTATTTCCGTATCATGTAAACCACATTGACCACTAAATTTCAGCGTGCACTCAGACTGTCCTGATGACTGTTACAGGAGTGTCAGGATTATCCGAACTGAACGAGACCAAGAGATGCTCGGGTAACCAAAAATCTGAACAACACGAAGCCGGGAGTGGAGTGGTGAGGGATTGGTGGGATGATGTAATGCTGCAATAGGGTTACTTGGTAGAGATATGAGGCACGTGCAAATTGCTTACTTTGAAATTCTGTCTCATAATTAATGCAGTTTCACAAGGACATGTTCTTAGCTGAGCAATTCCATGTCAAAATATTTTTCATGTGTCATGCCAGTGGTATCATACAGTAGGCCTATATTCTAGGCGAGTACTGACTGCTGTTCTCCTAAACATAAACGTAACCGGCATCTGACCTGAGGCAGTTGCACTTTACAAGTTTCTTTCGCCCATTCTGTTTTCAAGTGCACGTTTTTTTCAGCAAAGACTATACCACACTGTACAGCGTAGCGTGTATTTCAGAAATTATACTGGGACTGATAAGCTGATTACAACATCGCATGCGTAACCGGCGTAAAAAGCGAAGGCTGAAAAATTGGCTAAGTGGTTGAATATACTCGAATCTTAATTTTTTTGAAGTAAAATATTCGCCTTATAAATATTCTATGATATGGACAATTGGGAAGACATACAGTACTCGTAACTATCACTCAAACAAAGGCGCATCTCTATTTCCACAAACCTTCCCGAAATATGAGAAATATAAGTAACACTAGGCAAAAAGAATTTCATAAAAGTAGGTAAACTAACGTTCACTCACAAAGGTGATAAGTTTACTTGGTAGCAAAGACTGTTCCATATAACATCCATGATAACAGCGTAGAAAAGGAGTTTTAATTCACCAATATTTAACTGGACAAAGCATGATGCAAGCAGGCAACAAATTATTGAATTATGAAATTCTGACCATCAACAAGAGGTCTAACGCGTGTAACCCATGCACCATCCGAAGCAATTGTCGATGACACCCCCGCGTTTCATGATACAGTAGTTTTCATTCACTATTTGAATCCAGCTGTGCATGTAGTACTGATGTTACAAAGACCTGATTCGAAATGATATTAATCGGATCCAAATAGACCTTACACTGATAAATGCAGTGCACAATTTTGCACATCACTCTCTTATGCAGCCATCACAACTGGAACTCCTATATGTTTGGATTAATTGTCAGTTTCTAAATTACAAAAATACTACTAAATTATTCCATGCATATATAATTTATGTAGCTTTTCTATAAAAACATGTCTTACACAAGGGCATCCCATAATACATCCATATTATTTATGCGCTTCATACATCATTACAATGCTACATATCGGATTAGTGAAACTTTGATTTATAAGCTACTATTTTCATCCGGCTTTTGTAAAATGCACTGTAGCCTAGCTGTATTGCTTCCCAAAGAAGTAATTAACAGTCATTATGATCAAGATGCACCCTGCGCATAAACAGGGGCGTCTGCAATCGTTCAGAAGCATCGTTCTGCAACATAAACATTTACGTAGTTTTGCATAAAATTAATAACTGAGAATTGCCCTTTCCCATTTAAGAGCCATGGTGTTTTTGACTGGTATTTATTCGCGCATTTGCATCACTTGCTGCAAAATTTAATTTAATGTCAAATGTTCATGACACTGCATATATCGGATAAAATACCAAATAGTGTGCCTTAAAGGAAGGGTTCAGTGATTTTGCATGTTGGGCTTCAAGGATCAAGGAAGACTCCCTGATTCCAAAAATGTGGTCAGTTTTGGAATCTGACGCCGCGTAAACAAATGCCGTTAGGTGAAAGTCCATATCCGCTACTTTATACTTTATAATTGATATATTTAAGGAGGTTGGCCCAGCATTGCCTTTCAACCTCCAAGTATAGGGAAGGAAGGAAGCGGCTGTGGCCTATTATACGGAAGCAACCCCAGAATTATCATAGAAAGACCGTGGAAAACCACAGAAAACCACGGTCAAGGTTGCCGGCCCCGGGATTCGAACCCAGGACCTCCCGATTAGCAGTCGGTATCCGCTACTGTATTCGATACGGTAAGCGTACAGCCAGCGCCTCCCGCGGAAATTCTGGTAACCTGCCACCACCGTGGCCAATGAGATTGGCTTAGTCTCGGAGCCCATTTTTTCATCTTTTCACGGGACACGGGTTCCCTCTAGCCACAAGAGTGGAAGCTTCGACCGCTGCATCGAAGCTTCCACTCTTGTGGCTAGAGGGAAGCCGTGTTCGCCGCTGATTTTCAAAAAAATCAACTTTGACTTGAAATTTTACGCTTATGGTGCATTTGCCAACAAAACGGATCGGATATTTCAAATCAGGGAGTCGTGTTTGATTTTTGGAGCTCAACATGCAAAATCACTGAACCCTTCCTTTGATACATGTATACCGCATAACATGACACATTAATTTCTTTACGATTCGGAGTAAAGTTGATTGTAAACTAGCCCGCACTCATTACAGGCAGTAAACATATATTCTCAGAAGTAATAAAGTGGTAGTACAAGTACCATAATCCAACATACTGTAAAAAGCATTCTGGCCATCTCGTTCAATTGAACGCACCAATTCTCACACAAGTATTTTAGTTTTGCATTACTTTCTTATAACACTGTACTGTATTAAACTTGCTACACCCTCTCACGCTTTCAGCAAGTAGTAAGTGGAGGGAGGGAAACGCAACAACATAATTCAAGATCAATTAGCTGCTTCAGATGTACTGGCAAAACTCCCACCATCTTAACGTTCACTAGAGCGTGAAGAAAGAAAGCGTCTGGCAATTACTTCTAATTAATCGCGCCTCCGTCACAGTGGTATTCACTCCAACCTTCAAAGTCTTATACTCTATCTTCCTTTTAGGCAATGCTTGGAGGAGGTTTCATCCAGAATCGATCGGTTCTGATTATGATTACTCATGATTACCCGTAATCACTTTCTGGGAAGTACTGGTGATTACACCCTGAATGCACCATGTCACCTCGCAGGAGCAACACATTCGACAGCGTCGGCTGAGAGTGCAGGAATGGTTGCCTAGTATCCAGGATACTCCCAATAAGGCATCGGATCCAGTGTGTATGAGTACGAGTTAAGACGGGGGAGGTGGGGAGGATGGAGAGGTAAAGAGGGGGAAGGCGGGGAGTCCAATGGCGGCGCAGGCCCCTCCCCTCCTCCACTCGCCAGCCTCTCACGCATCCTGTCAAGCTATTACAGCGGCAAAACAGACATAAAAACCTGCCAGAGTGGGGGGGGGGGATGGGAGGGGGAGGAGGGTTGACGCGGGTGGGAGGGGGGGAGAGGGGAATCAATATTCCGCCTGCTAAATCATGCTTATCAAGAACACTTTTTCCTGACTACAAAACATTCAATTTAGGGCCAAGTTAAAATGAAATGGATTTTCATCCGCGCGAGAGAATGAGATTTAGATTTGAAATTTGGTTGGCTGGCGCTGCGGCCGTGGACCCAAAAGATAGCTACTTTTCAAATGCATGGGAAGTCATACATCGACACAACTGACTCGCTTCCTACTCATTTCCAGCGCCAAATCGACCCAATTCCCTTCGAACCAAAGGAGGCGACAACCACCCATCCCCCACACCTGTACCCCCCACCTTCTTTTTCTTTTCTTGCCTACCTATGCAAGCAGTATACACCTCTTTAGTGCCTTCCTTCATTTCCATTTCCTTCCTTCCACATACCCATCCGCCCAGAAAAATGAACACAAAAAAACGGAGAAGGAAAAAAAAAAAATCTTTCCTAAAGCAGTTTGCTGTACAGTACCCCGCCGGTACTTTTGCTAAGTGGACCATTTCAACTATTAGAAAACGTGCACTTCTGCACTTTTTCCTGTAACAAAGATGGCCTAATTAAGATTTATTTTGCAACACGAAGACAACAAAAAAAAAAAATGCTCCCGTGACATTTCTGGTAAATGGAAACTCCTCCCCAACTGCAGAATCGACAAACGAGCGAGACAGATGGCCATCCTGCATGACAGCGTGTACCTATAATGGGGATTTATGTCGAGCTTTAGATGAAAAGATTAAAAACAAATGTGAAAATATATGTCATGAAACCTAACAAAATTTCAAAGCTTTTAATTACGCCTTGCACAGAAAGGCCGTTGAATGGCAAGGACCTTTCAAAATTCGTATTTAAATTGAACATGTCACAAAATAATTGCATTAATTTTTAACACCCCACCCCCATCATCCACTTGGGCACTTCAAAGAGCACTACATCAATTGATAATCTCATGCAAAATTAGTAATTGAAGGGGTGGAAGCAAGTAGTTATTTCCTAAAAATCAATTTTTCTATGTAAGACTATAGATAAATTCTTTACTGACATAGAAAAACTGAGGCTCCGCGTGGAATTGTGAAGATGACTTGCTCAGTAACTTACTTCCGACGTGATATGTAACCAAGAGAATTTAACTTATACCTCTTAAGACTATAGCTAGAGAGTTTGTGAATATGCTGACCTAGCCAACTGTACAGTTTCTCAAATTCGCATGTATATTCACTCACCTGTTACCTAATTGTGTCGAGATCTCCCCGAGTGCGTGAAGCTTTCTGGGAGGCTGGAGAACCCCAGCATTGACCAGGCATAGTCATACTACACTTATACGTAATATCGCAAAGCACTGCTGTTCTCCACCTAAAACAATGCAATTTCCATGTAATAATACTCCACTGTAACGGACACGTCACCTACGGCAGTGGTCTCAAAATTATTGTTGGTAGCGGACCCTTTCTCAACCGATTTATTCAGTGTTCAGTAACAATACCGCGGGTTAGACACATATGCGGTCATCCATATTTCACGAGGTCTACGAATGCGAATCTTTGTTTACAGAAGCTCAACACATGGCATAAAGGTATATAGTTTTCCACTATATGCACTTTACCCTGCACAGTATTTGGCATACAGTATTCATGATCCGGCACAAGTCAGCCATTCTGTTCATAAGTCAATGGAAACACCATAATGGCGACTTTCTACAAAAAAGGATAGTTCCAAACCTTGTCAGCGTCAACATCACGAGGTTCATATTTTGTACAATTATTAGTTTATTACTGTAGGTGAAATTGCAGCTATACCTGACGCCGGATGGTGCATTTCGGAAGTCCACAGCAGTTCAAGTTGCTGGTTAGGGGAAAAGTGGTGCACCATCCGGTATATTTCATTTTACAAACAAATAACTCCTCCAAGAGTTGAAGATAATGCTGCAGTTCTTTTGATTCATACATCAGCCCCAAGGCAATAATATTTACTGCACATCTGAATTCCAGAAGTGGATAAGAAATCCTCGCTGGGACAACAGGAAAACTCGGCAGCTTTTAAAATTAGTCCATTTCAGTGCAGCATAAAATTCACAATTCCGCTCAAAATGGCAGGGAGGGAGATTTTTGCCTGTGTGACATCTGGAAACTTTGCTAAAACATCTGAGCAAAACAAAAGGCATAATGTGGCCGCGAAAGTTGTACTTGCTACAGCGAAAACAGGACATTCATTCTAATTTTCCAAGGCTATTCTTGCCCCTAGTTTGCTCAGCAAGAGTTAACATCCAGATTAACTCTGACATCAATGTGCCTGTGGGGCGAAAAGATTAGACACCTTCTTATTAATAAAGAGTAACTTATACAACAATTGCTTAATTAATGATGTAACCATACGTCAGACGTATTCTTTGCAGCAACATACCCACTGTCATAACATACTAAGCCAGAATATTCCCACACTTTTAAAATGCAAGCATTAACTCGCCTGTCACAATTTCCTATCGCAAATGTTCAGCGGGGACTCGATGATAAAACACCTCAATGGGACCAATGGCAAAAAAAAGGGCCTGGACAATCAGATAAATCGCAATCAATAAGATAAATAGTGAATGATTCCAGTCAGTGACTCCAGTTAAATAATGTCAGCTTGTCATATCAGTCGCATACATTCTTCATATACCTTTCCGAATTGTCAAGCAAAGCAGGCTAAAATATCCATTACGTACAAGTTCATTTTTTGCTATTCTCTTGCAACTACCACATGTCAGTCTCGAGACAAGTTAAATACTAATTTTTGTAGTTTCACTACCAATTCCAAGCAAAATTCATTTCTGTTGAATATGTGATGGAGTCAGAATCTGGACTATTTGCCACGATCACAGCAGTCATAATTTGATCAAAGTTGAGTTTTAATGAAGTCAAGACTTCGAATAGCCATTTGAAGCTGGTACTGTACAAGGCATGGCCAATGTGCCTGAGCACGTGCAGCATCAGCATCAGAGACCAAAGCGGATTGGGGCTGACCAAAGAGTAGTACTGACGGTGAGGGAGGGAGGGCAGGGAGGGGAGCTGTCGCAGTCTTGTTTACGCCCTCTGGGCGCACCGCAAAGCATTAGGTAGGATGGAAATGGAGCCAGCCTACCTTTGTATAATAATGCAAGGCCAAAGCTGCTGCATTACCGCCCTTCATTACAGCACATAAATCCTCATTAAAATAAAAGCCAGGGAGACAGCTTGGACTGGTCCACCTCGCCTTCCAAAAGCACCTTTCCATCCATCTCACCCACATCATTCCACAGCAGCACAACATCAACAGTGAGTATGTGTCATATGTGAGGGGGGAGAAAATATAGAGATGGATACCATGCCAGCAGCACAGCTTCTGCACATTTTCGCACTTTTGTTCCCTTGTTTCGTTGCGCTTGTACGCGCTGATATGCCCAGTTAAATGTTAAATAATAATGAATGGGCTCATTTGTCGGTCTTTTTCTGGCCCATTACCTTTTCCAGGAACTGCCTGCTTAATAAGGGTGTATAGCAAATTCCTTGACTGACCTGGTATGCCTGCTCAGGAAACTCATGTATAACTGAAGTGCAATTATATACGAGTACACCTTCTATTGCAGGTATGACAACATAAGAAACGGATTTGGACTTGAGCCCACACGATGTAGTATTTGATGAGACGTGTTAATACATAGATCCACTATATTCTCAAGCATTTCTTTACTATTCTACATGTTCTCTGCTTTCCGTCAAATTGATAATAAAATCACATGCTGCATAACTGTATATTTCACACATAATAATCTGCGTCCATTTTTCCAGAAGACAATTGAATAACGCAAAATTTCACGTAGCAAGTCAAGAAAACTGAATACGAATCCAACAAGTTTTAAGTTCCCGTGAACTGCATTTAATAACAATTCTTACCGTTCGAAGACTGATGGTTGAAAAGTCGTCCTTCATATGGCTGCGTGTATGGAGTCACCTGCAACGGAGGAAATCAAATTACTCATGCCATCTACCTCATAATTGGCCTTGTAAAATCTATCAGCAGGCAACATCTTATATACGGTAATTATAAATTTTCATTCAACATCCTTATAGGCTATGGTAATTTGGCACTCAGCGAAATTCGATTGACCTGATAAAAAGTTACTATCCAGGCCACTTCAAGACAAAACGATCATCTGTGTAACACTTCACATAAATTCAAAACATGTACGTGACATGATTAGTTGCGGTCTCTCTCTCTCTCTCTCTCTCTCTCTCTCTCTCTCTCTCTCTCTCTCTCTCTCTCTCTCTCTCTCTCTCAACATACCACATATCATACATTTAAAAAAAGAGAAAGGATGAACACTGATATTTATTTATTTTGCTGGTTAAAGCAATAAGATGCTGTCTTGCATCTGACAGCGCGAGTATACTGAAATATGACTAATGTACTATACTGTACACGGATACTTGCCAGCGTGTTGTAGCATAAGACGAAGGAAATACAAAATATACCACCCATTCGCAGTTACCACATTGCAATAGGCGGGTCGAACATAAAAAGCACAAACCAGTAAACCTGACCACAATATCACATGTCATACGGTACATTATCTCCCCTGCTGTTAAGAACAGATGTAATAAAATATGCTTGAACTAATTCATCAGGCTGAACCAGCTCAGGTATACAGTGTGTACAAACTTAAATATCCATGGTGGTTAGAAATTTGTTAGTCAGTAAACTGCTTCTTTTAAAGCAATTACTTTCGCATCGTTAATCTTTAGTTATCATCAAATGTATTAGATGGTAACATTCAGTTTCGTGGGCCAGTCCTTTGTAACGCTTGCACGGGGGGGCGTATAGCCGAAAAAAATGGGTTCTCTCATTAACGTTCGATACCAATTGTTCCACTGGGCCATTCCCAATCGGAAATTCATTGTATTCAGAGTCTGAATAGACGATTCAATTCGGTCTCATATAATAATATAACCTGCACAATAATATTAATTATGGATCGTACATATAGGGTAGGCCGGTCAGCAGAGGTATACAGCTTATCAATGAGGTGTTTTGTGTTCTTTACTTCTAACATTTTAGGTACACTTCCGGTGGTAGTTACCCAGAGGGTTCAGACTATAGGGCTCTCTATAAGATCATTCAGAACTGTTCATAAACGAGTCGCTTACTTCTAGGCTGATATATCACAAGGAAGTGTGAAAGGCACTGATGTGTAAGTAGAATTGTTACATACTGATAATTTGCTAATTTGTCTCACCAAGGACATAAATTATTGTGTCCTCGACTGGCAGGGGACAAAACTACTGTAATTGTAATAAAACGAACTCTTTGACCGCAGCTGTATTTCTCAGTGGCAAATGAACCCTTGTCGTGGTAAGTTAAATTACGACCTCCTAAGCACTGCCTTTATTATAGTTTCAATGATGCTAAGAAATTAATTAACAGCCTTCCCTACTAATTGGGATACCCTGTATTCCCACAGCGACACCGTTAGGGAAATTCCTTCCAAAAGCAAATTTGCAAGCACATGGCAAAGAGGGTTTGACATTTGTCGCCACGTGCACTACATGAACCTGAAGAGAGCAAAATAAAAATGGTATACCATAAATAATATTTTGCTTATTAAAAAACGATGCACACTCTGAAGGAGAAGGTTAAGAAAGTCAGGCAAGCAAGGGAATTACGAGCGTTGAGGGATAGGCGATGATATAGAGCGCATTAGTTCTACCCTGGCGCCTTGGCAGCGATTCCTCTTTGTTTGTGGGCAGGGAAGAGGCCAATTAAAGGGCTCGAGGCGCTGCTAAGGACCCCCTTCCCACACACTTATCCTCATCAGGACGCCTCTCATTAGCCAACCTCACCTTTCCTTCCACTCACTCTTACGTACTAGTACCTCGCTACAAGTACTGCACACTACGCTATACTGCAGCTCAATATCACTCTCCAAGGAAACCTATACCATTTCTATATTTTCCTTTATTCCAAAATTTACTGCCATTGAAATGTGGTTTTCATTCAAGTGAAACTTGTTAAAATTCTGGATGATAAAATTAGTTGGTGTGAGTAAAACTATTCCTTGCAGAAGTTATATCAAATTAAGACAAATAAAGTTTCAGTTAATTTTGCTGCCATGAAAAAAACCTGACAAGCCTTTAAATCTGGTGGTATTCTTAAAATATTCAAAACCGTACATCATACGAACCAGTTTTAGTCTCAGGCATTCGAAGAAATACAGGCTACAGCAGATAAAATGAACCTGCAAAAAGGAGTATTGTAGCATCATGTGTCCAATCTGTATTGTACCTAGTGACAAGTGGCTGTGCAATCCTTTGAAATGAAAATTTCAAAAAAAAAAAAAAAACTATTGCCGCCGGAGAGGTCTCCAAATAACACTTACAACCCTTGCAGAGCGTGAAACTTCTTAAAGTCTATCAGTTGAGACGGAAAATCAGCTTAAAATGCAAAACATATCAGCGGTTCACCCATGAAATTACCCTACTTATAGGCTCCTGGTTCTTAAATTCTGCAGAAGTGGACTGCAGGGCCTGGAAGAGAGTCCTTCAATATGTCGTGTTGGCCGGAAACGTGCGAGAATCACGCAGCGCTCCTGATAATAACTATTGAGTTAATGAGCAACGTAGGTCTTTATGGATCGCGGCGAATGCTCAGCAACAAGTAGGTAGCTCACTGCCCTCTGCCCTCCTCGTATTCATCATCTTTCTTCGGCAAAACTTTCAAAAACAGGACTGCTCTTACACTCATCATACAGACCCAACACTGTTGCTGTTATGACATGTTATACTCCACTAATAAATACAATACATGACACAAACAGTGTACTGTACATGTTCAGTACGATGTTGACGTATGTGTAGGGGCAAAAACCAAGTGAACACATGCATTGTAGCAGAGTCTGTATGTGTACAAACTTTTAATCATTCCAGTAATTATCATGAATCTTTATTGCAGATAATTTCATGCCGTATACTGCATTTGATCTACACTCGTGAAATACCCTGAAAATTTCGACACACCCTATAAAAATGCGAGTCGGCTGACACACCAGCAGGGAACTGATCCCATGTCGTGGCCATCGAACACACTACAACCTAACAAAAGGCAGCACGCTATGAACTGCCAAGTAGCCCGCTGCGATTACAAGAGTTTTGACGTGGATAAAACGCGTCGTGTGGAGAATGATTTTGCGCCAGCAGTTTGCGGCAAGAGTCAGCGCCTTTGAAGGAGCAATTAACGGCAAAGGAAGGAGAAGAGGTTGCTGCTGCTGCTGCTGCTGCTGCTGCTGCTGCTGGGCTTGATTGTCTTGTGCTGGGCGCTCGATTCCAGTGGCGGCATCCAGCAGACTCTCCTCTCCTCACCTTCCAATTAAGAGCCGGAGCCAGTAATAAAGTGAGATCATGATAAGCGATCAAAAGGCCACTAAACTGAATTATGCAGCCGTTTATTTTGCCGTTACTAGCTTGCCTCTGTTGCTGATCGAGGATCCTGCAATCGTTTCTGCTAACTCTTATCCACTTCAAATCGTGCCCTCAAGAAGATTCTGCTCCAGAGACGCGTATCAGAATACAGCGCGCGTTATTCCTCCTTTATAACTTAAGAGGTACGTGAACAATGTCTAAATGTCCGTTTTCATATGCGCATTAAGGCCCAAATCGGAGCGAAGAGTGTATCTAATTGTTAGCAGGACACGATGGTTGTTCAGTGAAGCAGATTCTTAGAGCACCATAATCTAAAGTTGGAGTGATAATTCAACTCCTGCTGTGAACAAAATTTTCCTCTCAGATTTAGCAATATTAATCAGAAGAACATAAGCAGATCCATAAATGGTACATACCTTGATTAAACTAAATTAAGTTTTATAGTAAAAATTACTCCACCTTCATTGGAAAATTAGGCCTACTTCAAATGAGCCTAAAAAATCTTTCAGACGAGGTATGTCCCAATCGTGGTGAACTTTCACTCATGCACCATTGGGTTGCCCATGGCAATCCACCGGACAAGCCCACCATGTTTGTCAAATTAGTGTCAAAACATCCCGCCCCTTGATCAAGTTGACTTAATCGCTGTTGCATGCTCCTAATATGTTGTGCTCACACAGCCACTATATAGTGTAGTTTCCCCCCTGCTGGCAAAGCGTTGAATTGACTCTAGTTTCCAGTAGATCAAGGAGCAAAAAAAAACCCCGATCAACCACCAAATGGTATCAAAAAAGGAGTGACCCATTTGCCAGACAGCAGATGATGAAAAAGTACCTTGCCAGCCGCACTCAAGGGGAGAGAATAATTAGACCAATAAATTTTTAATCGCAAGATAGGCGCTCATTCTGGCACGGAAAACTTTCTCACCATCCGCCCCAATTATAATTCTCGCGAGAAATTTTCATAATGGCGACCGAAGAACATTTTAATACCTGTTCGGAACTAAATGTGGAGAAGAGTGAGATCGAGAACAGTTCTTCCCCCATTTTTATTCCTCCCCCACAGCAAAAGCGAAGATGAAAAAGAGACAGAAGACGAAGGAAGAGGTGTCATGTGGAGGGGTAGGTGGCCGATTACCACGTCAGCTTTTGTAGAGAAGAATTTTGGGTGGTAATTTAAATGGAAATTGCTAATATCAAATGGCTTCTAAATGCGGGAGCTGTCTGCTGCAAGATGGATTCCCATCGGCTTTAATAACCTGACAAAGTAAGGGAGCGCGCGCATCAGGCGAGGGGAAGAAAAGAAACAGCCTAATCGATGCGCGGATATTTGGCATGTGACAAATAAACAGACAGGAAATTATTAGTCGCATTTATAACTGTCGAGAGCTGGAAAGCACCTAATTGTAAACATTGCCGGGAGAAGACGTCAGTGGCGGCCATTTGCATAATTCCCTTGGCTCTTCATGTCTCAGATAAGCGTCGGACAGAGGGGGAAAAATATGCCTGGCATTTTCTTTTTTTTTTCTCCCCCTTCGCTCGAATCTAGGGGGGAAAAAATAATGCATATTCTCTCATTCCCTTTCTCACGGTCGTCAACCCACATCACTATTATAGGGTCGGTCAGCGTTTCCAGATTACATCGTCCTCTTCAGTTCTCCTTCCAAGTGAATATGCGCCGGTGCAGAGGCACAACTGCAGCTGGGCTCCAAAATCTGCTCTATTCGGTAATCACCATCCTATACTTGCTTTTATATTCGGTAATCAGTGTGGCACGAAAGTGCTGGATAGGTCGTCACGTTTTACAACTCTGATCTCAGAGTATCGCAAAAAAAAGAAGAAAAGTGTAAGCTGCTCACTATACAGTCTCGGCATCGGTGAACTGGAACGATGACGACCTTTGCTTATACCGTGCCCAGGTACATAAGCATGAACTCGGCAATATGTGCTAGCAAAAGTGAATTATACGCAGATTATCTCACAGGTTAGTACAGCCTCCCACACCACAGGCGAAATACAAACTGGGGGAGATTTTTTAAAAATTGGGGTACAGATTCCTGAAATGTACTCCAGATTTTCAAATTCTCCATAACAAGGAATGTGACGATTAATTAATAGGCTACACGTACTGTATGGCACGTATGGCTAATTAAAAGGCTATGTACTGTACAATATGCGTGACAAAGAAAATATGTCGGATCCAGGTATAGGTATATAGTAATTTTTGAAATACCCCAGGACCCCCTCCACTCTGCATTAAATTTTCTATGGCAACTGGGTCATTCCAGAATCGATCATAAAGGATGTTCACCCGATATATTTTTTGAGGAAATAGATATTTGGCGTGTAGGGAATGGAGGCTGTATAGTGGACACAATTAAGTTTTTTCATTCATAAGTAACGAGACATAACGATGTAAAATTTGATAATTGCTTCAAGGTATATTGCACGGCAGTACACACCTATAGGTGTGTACTGTGCATGGTACAGATTATTTCGGTAACTATGTACTCCAAAAAAACGTAAAATTTTCTGATGCGGGAAATCCAGACCGTGACCAAAATTACCCACCATTTAACCAGGTGTACGTGTGTGGAACTATGACCCCAAGGGTCGAATTAATCCAAAAATGCCGATAATTTTGTCATGTGACCATCCATTCACATTGCATATACGCGGCAAAATAAATCTATACAAACTGTCTGAGATAAAAATTCAATATGGCATAGAACTGCCTGAAATTAGGCAAGTTGGCTGATTGCCCCATGCCCATACAGTCATTGTTTGAGCTACACCCCTCGAATTTTATTCGAATAATCCTGGCTGTTAACTTTACTGAGTTTATGTCCAAAAGCAAAAAAGCAAACAGAAACCATTTTAG